>JAXGGA010009250.1:0-52363 GCA_038373865.1 Uloborus plumipes | reverse complement strand
CAAGAGCGGTGGGGATGGTTGTTCTTCTTGAGTTGGCAGTAGTATTTCACTTTTTCGTCCTTTTGGACCTCTCAAAACTTAAAATCCTTTCTTGTTATGCTAACTCGTGTGCAGCTGACCTCTTCAGAAACCTGCAAATTATTATTTTCACCAACTGCTCCCGCTCTCCGTAGACGAAGTAGTAACTTACCCAGATATTTTTTGAAATTCTAGTTGTTTATGAAAAATTGTCGTATTGCATTTTGAATCTTTAACGTTTTTTCAAAACTTTTTCTAGACGTTTTTCAAATATTTTTTAATTGTTGTTATTTACACTGACTTCGTGCACGCCCGAGGGCGGACCTCATATAAAAACACCTAAATATATATATATATATATATATATATATATATATATATATATAAACACAATTAACTGATTTTTTCGAAAAAGGAATTTAATTTTTTTTTTCATTTCTTACCCAACAGTGCGGTGTACTTCATCCAATAAATTATTTTACTTGGGCGTAATCGTAAGTACCACTTCTTTATGGATTTTATATACTTGAGAACCTCAAATACAAATAATTTTTCATGCTGTACCTATACCTATCGTCACTGTCTGTACATATCTTGTTTTAAGTGTAATGCAAATATTTTTAAGCCAAAGACATTTTTTTATCTTGTTTGCCCCTTATTTTATGTTTTCTTTCGGAATATCCGCGATACCCATGCCACCCAATTCCGCGAATAAGCCGGAGTGTACTGTGTTTGACGGTTGGATGTCTTCCTGTCTTTTTTTGAGGTCCACCGGTCTCCACGCATGGGTACCATTTTTGTTAAGTCGGGGGCGGACTCCTCGTTCATGTCCCCAGAATAGATTTTATTCATATTCGATCCTCTCGACTTTGCACAATTCTCTCTGTACAAACACGGCACCCAGTACACAATATCTAGCATTCAACCCCTGGCATAAATTTGGATTGCAACTATAAATTCAAATTATGATCAATAAAAATTGTGTCTCATTCCCAAGTATTAAAAATTAAAATAGTATACTCTACTCTCATTTTTCTTTCATCTTCTTCATCCGTTGAACATTAGTTTTTTACTTACTAATTTTTACACATTTACAACAGTATGTAAAATACACTGGCGGAAAAAAAAATCCCAACACCAAAAAAGACTTGTGTTAGATAAACGAAATTTGGTAGGCGTGTTTATACAACTGAAAGATGACATCGATTGAAATTTCGCGTTCCGCGCATAAGTGTGGCGCAGCTGGCGTCACTCAGAACATGCAAATAAGGCTTGTTTTAAAAGCGTGTTGTGAAGCTCGTGTGTATTATTTTTCAGTGAAATTTGACGAATTGCGCTCATGTTAGCTAGGAATGCCTTTAAGAAGACGAAGAAAGCCATTATCAACAGCTCACCGAGTTTGAACGAGGTCGTACAATTTGGCTACGAAAAAGTGGATTTTCATTTCGCGATATTGCAGAAAGACTTGGGTGGGAATGTTTCCACCATGCATGATTATTGGAAGCTATGGGCAAGGGATGGTACTACCTCAAGAAGATCGAGTTCCGAGCTGCCACGTGGCACGACTGAGAAGGAAGATCGCCGAATCTTGCGCGCGGCTGTGGCGCATCGTACTGCATCTGCGGCTGACATTCGAGCTGCAGTTGGTACCGTCGTGACCCTAGGAACGGTAAGAAACTGTTTACTTCAAGGACAGCTCCGCGCCAGGTAGCCTGCAGCCGATATTCCATTGACTGCAAACCATTGCCTTTTCCGACTGCAGTGGTGCCACGACACAGCTCACTGGAAGTCGGAGTGGAGGTCTGTTGTAATTTTTGATGAAAACAGATTCTGCATTAGTGCCAGTGGTGGCTGTATATTGGCCAGAAGGAGGCCAGGGGCCCGCCTGCATTCAAGCGGTCTACGGCCTAGACACACGAGACCCACACCTGGAGTTATGGTCTCTGGAGCAATTTCCTTCCAATCCAACAGCAGGGGCATTCTTGCGGTTATCCCAAACTCACTGACTGAAAATTTGTCGTCAGTCTGGTAATTTAATCAGTAGTATAGCCTTTCATGAGTAGCATTCAAGGGGACGTTTTCCAACAGGATAACGCTCGCCCTCACATCGCTGCTGTAACGCAATGGGCTCTACAGAGTGCTGACATGTTACCATGACCTGCAAAATCACCAGGTCTGTCTCCAATTGATAACGTATGGGATATCATGGGATGGCACCTCGAGCATCATCCACAGTCAGCCATGACGGTCCTAGTATTGACACAGCAAGTGCAACAAGCATGGAACTCCATACCACAAAGTGACATTCGGCACCTGTATGACATAATGCATGCACGTTTGCAGGCTTGCCTTCAAAATTCTGGAGGTTACACCCTCCATTAAATTAACATAATTTCACATTTGCACAGCATTTTCTTGAGCTTAAATTAGCCAGTGATCTTATACATTTAATCAATTAAACATGTTAACTAGACAATTGCATTACCCAAATTTCATTACTCTACGGCAATTTTTTCTTGGTGTTGGGATTTTTTTTTCCGCCAGTGTATTTACACAAGTGTTTTTTTTTTTAATATGAAAATAATTATTACTATAACACGCCTGAGAATTTTGATTTTCATTTTAGTTATTTATTTCTCGTATTTCTGGAGAGAATTCACTACTTCCCGCACTTTCTCCCTGTCTTCCGCAAACGGAAGCAATAGCTTTATTTATACCAGGGGTGGCCAACCTTTTTGAGAAGAGTGCCACCATCTAGGGAAAAAAAGCTTTGCGTGCCACTTTCAATTTTTTCATCAAGTTAAAAAATTTAAAAGGTTAAAAAAGATTATTTGCTGGCTAACTATGTGATTTTCACTAAAATAGTTTTTTTTTTTTTTGTAAGTCTGAGTGGTAAAAATCAAAATTTTAATACAATTGAAAAAAATCCAAACTTAAGAGTTATCGATAAAAACACTTTTATAAGTTCAGTCAGTTGGGTTATGCTTACAATGTAAACAAACAATATGAAACATTTAATTCTAAAAAAATCAACATTCAACACTTAATGTGGCTTATGAATTTGTAACCTTTTTACCTAGTCATTAATTTTAGGATCAGTTCTTCAAAAAGCTAACACATATCAGTGTTTTGAGTATTATCAATTAACATTCAAAGGCATTATGGTTTTTTATATTCATTTAAAACATATATTTATTCGCAAACATCCTTTGAACCAAACTTACAAGAACACATGACAGCTGAAGTGGGTAAATTCAACAAAAAAAAAAAAAAAAAAAAAAAAAAACGAATTTGCAAAATTAAATATAATTTGGATGACTTGAAGCTGAAATAAGAGTTGAAGAAGTAAGAGTTACAGTTGAAGTTTTATACTTGATTTACAGTGCTGTAAGATCCAAGAGGTCGGCAATTTTGATTTGGATTTCAAATAGATAGCAAATAATGTCTTGCAAAGACATATAGTTTCAACAGATCATTTTTTTTTTTATTATCTTAAAACACATCAAACCTAACACTGTTTGCATACTCAAAAATGGAAATAAAATTTTATTACCTATCCTGGGGACATTATTAATTTTGGACAGCTACTTCCAATATTGATATGAAATGTGTTTATCTTTTTTCTCCAAAGTCGAGAGAAGGAAACTAAGTTTCATTGGAAAAGAATGTACATGATTTATACTGGTTTAGGACCAGTGGTTGGAAAAACTACATATTTTTCGTAGCGAACTACAACTACAACTACTTTCTTATAAATGTAGTTAACTACAGCTACAACTACTTTTTTTGAAATGTAGCGAGCTACACTACTTTTGAAATGTAGTAGCTACTTCGCTACTTTTTAAAAAATAAATAAATAACAAGAATACACGATTAAAGATCGACCGAAAAAATTCGAAAAGTGGTTTAGATTAAAAAATTACCTCCTTCGAATATGGGATAAAAATAGGAATTGTCTTTGAACTTATTTTTTACTTTTCATTTTTGTTCCTTTTTTTTTTTTTTTTTTTGCTAAAATTTATCCTTTTTAGATTTTTTTTACAATTTTTACGAATATTCGCTACAAGAAAAACCTTGTTTTTTTCCTTCGTTCTCTTTTTTTTTCAATTTTCTTCATTTATTTATTTATTTTTTTAATTTAAAAGTAGTTTTCAGAAATCGCTACAAACTACAATTTTTTTGTATCGCGCTACTCACTACTCTACTTTTTTAAAAAAGTAGTGCGCTACACTACAAACTACTAAAAAATGTAGCTACTACAGTAGTTTCGCTACTTGTAGCGCGCTACTTCCGACCACTGTTTAGGACACACAGTTTTTTCCCAACAATCTTAAATTTAAACTATTTAGGGGTCGGATAATAAAGGATGAAGTAGCTGAATTTAATTGCTAATCTTCATTCTAAGTATCAAGCCCTAATTACTTCAAGGCATTTTAAAACGCATTCCTTCAAATTCTAAAACCGCATAAGTGTTTTTCCATTGGATAGCTATTGCACATTTCAATGGAGTAATTTGCTAGCCTCTTCCGTTTGTCCCTTTCGACTGGGTAAAGTTCACGAAACATTGCTTAATCAGAACTAGTTTTAAGCTAAATCTGATTCCCAGTCGCAAAGATGGATATTACAATGACGCTTAAGTTTTTTCCAAAATAATTTTCAAGTAATGTAACAAAAACATCTTAAAGTGCTCCGTTTGTGCAACCAATACCGAATTTTGTTCACTCTGGTTTCTTAATTTTATTCACAGAGTTAATTTCCTTAAACATTCCATTACCTGTAGCTGAAACTCCTTATTTCGCATAAATCCTACACTTGTTCTACTACATCGAAAGTTTCACTTGTGTTATGCACAACGGAAAAACGGGCAGGCAAGTAATTCAACATCTAAATTTAATGCTCCTCCAAGCCATAAAACGCACACAAAGCTGGCTCACATAATTGATGCATGGTGGCACAAGCACTGTACAATCAGTGCTGAAACATTATTAAAATTTCATAATTTAGCGGAAATTTTTTCAAAGTTTAAATATATATTAATAATTTAAATAACAAAAATTAACCAGTAAACATAAATCTTTTGGGCGTATTGTAATATTTGAGTCTTTTAAAATTAATTTTGCATAAAACCGTGATTTTCTCCAATGCTGCTTTTTTTTTTTTTTTTTTGAGTGGTGTCACTTTTCTTTCTCATGAGCGATAAGCTTTTCAAAGCATTGTCTGTAATGCCACAGACTTTTTTGTATGTTCAATACTTACGATAAGTACTGAGAATTGTTTTGGCACATTGTATGCCGTCCTCTTAAACGTGTCAGCTTATCGTTATATTTATCAGAGCAAGGGTTTTAGTTTTTGGCCAATATTTCCTCAATATTTAAAAATTTTCGACAAGTTTTCGCGAGCCACTCCTACTGCTCTGCCGTGCCACACTGTGGCACGCGTGCCGCGGGTTGGCCACCACTGATTTATACACATAACGGTCTATATGTGGATTAGCTTACTTATCACCACATCTGCTATTATTTCTAATGGGAGTGCTTCCTCCAATCAAAAGTACAACTTTTAGTCACTGATGTTTGATAGATTAAGCAAAAAAAAAAAGAAAAAGAAACATGGGGACAGAAAATGTTTTCATTTTTCAGCAGTTTATTTATAATTATTCTTTTAAATATCCAACTTCCAAAACAAAGCGATTTTTCGTATGTCGTCACAAGAGTAGTAAAAAGACCAACCAGGCCAGACCAACGCATCAGACGTTTTGAATTTCTGGTAAAGTAACAATATTCTTTTCTTTCTGATTCTTGTTTTAATTAGAAAAGAGTTGGTCGCCATGTTTGTGTGTGAGTTTAGTGCTTAAATAAAGCTTTTTGAAATGGACCGTCGATTACTTTAATTGTTTACTGTGCAACAAACAACAACAACAATGAAAAATGTTACCTCAAAATGGCGGCAAGCCTTTAAAATGGCCCTACTTGAGCGTTTTGTACACTTGTGACATCAGCCAACGAAAACGAAACCGCTACTGCTCTTTTTTTTAGATTATTCTTTTGAAAAAAAGAATGTTCATTTTTCAGAAAAAATAACTCCCCTGCACGACGCTTTTTCAAAAAAAAAAATCTGAAAAATGGGAAACTCCCCCATTGCCACTGGTGAATGAAATAACTTAAACAAAAATGAAAAATATGATGCAAATAAAATTTGAGAAAAAAGAGAGAAAGAAAGAGAAACAGAAAGAAAAAAGCAAAAAAAAAAAAAAAAAGAGGGGGGGGGAGAAAGGAAGAAATAAAGTCATAGCTTGCATTTGGATCATCAACGAAATCTTATTTGCAGATAATTATCTCATCTGCCACAGACAGGTACAACAACGAAATATTAATGACACAATTGGCGCTCATTAATTCTTAATTCAAGAGAAAGTTAAAATTCTATGCATAATCAAGAGAAATTTTTAAAATTGAGCACGCAATCGATTACAAATTCGCAAATGAACATTAATCAGTTTCTTTCCTTGCCAATACAAGGAAAAAGAATGAATTTCTGAAGTTACGAGCAGACGATTTTTGTGGCAGATGTTTTTTTAGACATTTCATTTCGTACAATTACGGTACAGTCTACAGTGTCACGAAGCATGTGATGGATTACTGACGCGGAAGAAGTAATGGAAAAACGGTAATGTGATTTCATTTATAAATAAATTACAATCGCTGTCAAAGTGCGAAAAGTGATGTGCTTCGTATCACGTTTTAAAATCTGTGAAAAATATTCAGTATAGAATGTTATATTTTTCGCTTCCCATTCCATATTGAATAATATTTGCTCATTGTAGGTATCCATTCATTTATTATTTTTTTTTAATCTAGAGTCTGTGTATTTTTAAAAACAAATGGCATTGTGTATACTTCCCGATTATACAGCATGGGATTATCTGTAAATACTACAGTGTATTTTTTGAATGTTTTTTTTTTTTTTTTTAATTTTAAAAGACTCATGTGAAGTCAATAATAGCGTTGGAAATAGTATTTTCGGAAACTATCTTCGCAAAAATGTAGTGTAAGGGTATGAGCAAAATGAATAACCGATAAAGCGCCTTCCTTAAACAACTTCATTTTTTCTTTGTTGTACCTTGTCTGTTGTGAGTGTTTGGCAACAGCGCGCAGTCATTTCTCGAATGTCCAAAAAAACTAGAGAACTTCGATCTAAATTTTTATTTCTGTAACCAGGGTGTCCAATGTCCATCCCACCAATGGCGCACCTCTCACTTTCACTGAAATACTATGAAGCCCCTTCCTCTCCCTCCAAGAAAAAAATAGTAAACTGCCTGTAAAGACTATCTCCCCTAAAAAAAGTCAATGGCGCCATAGTCCCTTAGTGGGAACTCAGGGCGTCTATAAAAAAAAAGTGGGAGAACCCTAATTGTCAGCAGAAGTTATTTCAATGCGTAACTACTCTGAATTTTGTCTAATAATTAAAATTCACGTAAACTAAGAACAAGTGCATAACTGAGCTCCTGTACGTTCCCGAGCAAGTTAAGATTTGTCTGCAGCAGCTTCGCCATAACTAATTAAAAGCACAAACTTAACAATCGATTTCTACCATTTTGAATGCCAAAAAATAAATTAAGATCAATTTAATTTTGTGGTGGCCATATGTCCTAATTTTATCGAGATTCACCTCATTCAAAATAATGTCCTAGGGCTCAAGCTAAGGAAAATGCCAAGGTGTGATTTTTTTTCTAGCTTATTAAGAGGGATATGAGAACAGCATACACATGGTTTTTTTTTTTTTTTCTGTGGCACTTTGGAAAATATTGGGAACAGTCCAATCCCGCTCGGTCAATTGTGAGCACTAGTTCTGATTTTGTCTGAAATTCGATTTTTCGGCCCGATTTATTCTGAATTCTTATAAAAGTTCAGGGCAATCAAGTTATAAGCGCTAGTTTTGACCCGTAAACTAGAACATTTCATTATTGTCCGATTAAATGCTGCAATTTATGTTTTACAAGACAAGAAATATTCACGTTCTAAATCTTTTTTTGTCTGTTGCACAGATCTTTCCATGCTATCAAAGTAATTTATTTTCTTCTATATGATTGGATCAAGTAATTTGTTTGTTGCAATTTGCAAAATATTGGTACGTTATAAATTCATCTATCAGTATTAAATAAGCAAACCAATATTAATATAAACCCGTATTATATTCAGCGACGTTTGAATATGATGTTATATGAGTTGGTTTGCTGAAGTAATGACCATTCTATTAATAAATGTTATTTCTTAAAGAACTGTCTTGATTTTTGATTAAATGTATCTGGCACCTTATATTTAATCCTCAATGAATTCCATTGCTCCTTCTTCGAAACTTTCAGCAACCACGTATTTTGAGGACTTGATGGAGAACTTGAAACGCTCGAACAGAAGATTTTCCGCTAGGGAGAGATAGCTTTTATTTTATTTTCATTGTTGTTTAGGCCGGGAGTAGTTATTATGCTATCTCTTTTTGAGAACCACTGCGATGTGGCCTTGGGGTGTCATAGATCGTCCCGCCTACCCTTCAAAGCTTTGGCGCCCTGATTTTTTATTTCATAATGTTGCAAGTTAGCTATAAGCTGTGCCCGCGACGCATTTGCCGTTACGCGAAAAATAAAAGAAAATATTATTTGCTTTGCTTTAAACATGATGCATTTTTGAAAATCTTCTAAAATTTGGCGCATGTATTTAGGGCATTAAATAAGTAAGCTACACTCGAACAATGTGAGTCAAAAAACATTTTATTAAGAAGTGCAATGCAATACAATATGCCACAGATACATCGCGCTATATTTCTACAAAATCTCTTAAAAGCGCTGTTCACAGTACGACCGATCGGACCGTCCGGACCGAATTTTTCGCTGCGAAACTGGTTTTTGGAATCCGTTGTCATGACAGCACGCCGAATCATCTTCTTCCATCACCGTTCTAGAATGCTAGAAGTCGTCGGCGCTGAGAGCAGTCCGGTTTTTTGGTAGCAACTTCATTGGCTCTGGCCAGGTGCGCGCTCTTTATAATTTGTGGGGGAATGCCATCACGTGATTTTCGGATGGAGCGGAGTGCGAATACTCGAAACTTTTCACCTCCGTCCGTCACGTCCGAAAAACCACTTCGTTCTGACGGAACGGTCGTAATATGAATAGTCGTTGCAGGCATTCGCCGGAACGTCGCACTATTTGTTCGATGCCCTGACGATAGAAATCCACTCCTTGGTCCTGGAGCCCGCTCAGAACAACTGTCTGAAGCTGGTAATGGTTGGAAAATTGGCTTCCACCCAATGCTGCGAAGCAAACGCAATGTTGTGGCAGAATTATGACGTCCTGTATTGTCGTGCAAAAGGACAACGCTTTAGCTTAGCTTTCCACGTCGCAATTTTCCAACGATCACCAGGTTCAGACAGTTCTTTAATAAAGCTGGCTCCAGATGAGCAAGGAGGGGATTTCTGTCGTCAGGGCTTCGAACGATTAGTGCTACGCTCCGACGAATGTCTGCAGCGACTGGGAGATTTTGTAGAAAAATAGTGCGATGTATGTGTCATATTAACTTTATTTTTGAACGCCCCTAGTATATTGTACAATTCAAAGGTTTGCGTGCGTGTCAAGAAAGTAATAAACTGTTGCATGTAGGGGGTGGGGAAACTTAGTTTATTGCCCACGCTTTTATCCTCAACTCACTTGACGAGATGAGCCGCACCATATTTGCAGACTCCCGCTGGTGTGATAAGTCTGTTTTAGCAACCAGTGTGAAGGCAATCTCAACTTCAATGAGAGGACATCTGCCTATAGTTCGTTTATGGCTATTTCTGCCTGATGATCTCTAAAAGACTGAAACTGCAATATTTGGTCATAATCGAGCTGTTGGTAATTATAAAGATAAAATTCGTTCTTTCGGATAAATTGTGCGCGAGTTTTTTTATATTTGCAAACACACAGGTAAATACAGTCGAGTCTCGTTTTTTCGAACATGCTTAAAACGAATTACTGGTAAAACGAACTTCATTTCTTACAACTCTCCTCTTGTTCGTTGTTCATTGTTCGTCAGATTAGACAAATTGATTTTGAAGATCACTTGGTGTTCGTTTTAAAGAGGTTCGACTTATCTTGTTAAAACCTCGTGCTCTATCGAACTGAAAGATACTCTAAGCAGACGATCAATCTTTCGCAAAATGCTAGTGAGTTTCGAGCGCATGAGTTCTCAACTATGACCCCTTTTAAAATGACCCGAAAACGCTTGGTTTTTCTGTTCTATCTTGCATATTACATTTCATTTTGTATATTATACCTGGAGTTTCATATTGAATGGAACAAAAAGAAAACACGATTGTAAACGCTGTAATTAATATATTCAGAAAATTCAAATTCATCTCAAAACTAAATTCATTCTGAAGTGCGGTCGCTCGCTGGTATTCTGATTTTACATTAGCTACCTTTTTTTTTTTTTTAGCTCTCTTATGCTTTATAAGAGAATTTTTGCCTCCAACTCGACTAATTTCGTATTCCATGCTGATGAGAGCACAATAAGCTCGAAACAGCTGTCCATGGATCGTAATAGCCGAGTTGGCGGTGTATCGCATGTTTCTGCCTTAGCCCTTGCTTAAGGGCGGTTACTCACTGCTTTATCTCCATATATTATTTCTCTAAGCCGAATCCTATACCCGGTCGAAACTCGCTCATTTCTTTATCGAATTGCAAGAAAATTTATGATTTTGAAGCTTATACCGCGGGCTATTGACGAAAATTAGACCCACCCTCTAAAAAGTGTCGGTTCGTTTTTTATTCGAACTTCAATTTTTGTTCACAAAATTGACTCTATCTAGCGAAATAATTGTCGTATCGTCTCCATTTTGATTTCATTCGAAAGATTAAAAAAAATGCGTTCTTTAGAACGTTTCTCCGCTAGCGCCTCGTAACGAGAATCTCGAAAATCCACGTTTAAGCGACTTATAAGCGATTGAAGTTTGAAAAAGTTAAATTTTTTGCTCAACTGTTAAAATCGTTACATTGTTGTTCAAATCAATTTTAAATGCGACATTTCAAGCCAAGGCTTAGCTCGGTAAACCTTAATTGTAACTTTTATTGTTTCAAAATACTATGGTAGTTTTGCGATAACGTTAGTATTTAGTTTAGTAGTAGCCTTGGGTATTTGATTTTAATATAGGGTATCACTTTTGTAGTAGTTGTAAAAGTGAACGTGTCTTTGATCTTTTTGAAAAGTTGTCAGAACGACGGCAGTAGATGGCGATGTTGTGCAAATGAAGCCAATAAAAATTGTCGTATTAAATTTTAAGTTTAGAGGTTTTTTTTTTTTTTTTTTTTTGCGGAATTCCGCACGGGTCACCTAGTACCCTGTATTTTGTTTCGTCAATGTAACAGTGGTTTAGACTTCATTCCAGTTGAAACCAAACGTATTCATCTCAGTGCGTATTCAGGGGGGGATGGGGGGAGGTCAACCCTCCCTCCCTTCTTTTTATGAAGCAAGAGAATAATACACATTTTTAAGGTCCAAAAATCTCGTTTTTTGACCATTTATTTCGAAAATTTTCCAATGACAACCCCTATGGAAATTTTCTTGCATCGCCACTGCTTCATCGAACTCCAGAAATTAACCTCGTTCAAACGCGTAATGGGGAAAAATACACAAATAACTCCAATGTTTAGAAACATAGAAGTAGACGCACGAGGCAAAGTAAACAATACTTAATGGTAGCTGAACTCATTCCGAGTAAAACTGCTTTTTTTCTTCAAAAAGTCATGCGATTCTTGGAAAATTCCCGGAGTCTGTTTCCAAATGATTCATGAATTCTAGGAGAAACCGTCTCGCGAAGCAACGTTCTCCATTGTTCCCTAACGACCTTGTCATTGAGGCCACGATTTGGAATCATTTTTACGTACAGTAATCACAGTAAGGGAATAATGCTTTATTTTCCGACTTGATCACAGTGTTGAACGGATTAACCGTCTAATGATGTTACCGTTTTCGAGAACTGGATCTAGGGTTTTAGATCTGTAAAAATTAAATTTGTGACCCTAAACTTTTTCAACTTAGCTTTTCCTAGTTTGGAAGGAAAAACTTGAGGTTTATAGCCATTAAACGTAACTGTTGGGTAAAGGGCGTTTTCATCTTTGAAAAAAAAAAAAAAAAAAATGAATTTAAGCATTTTTAAAAACATTCTGAACTAACACTCTTCGCGTACCTTCAGAGCAGCTTCAAAAACTCGTATTTTGCGTAATATTTCGCCTTTTTACCATGGTTTAAAAAGCATACAGATTTTTTTTTCCTTTCATTTTATTATTTTGTTTAATGTTCCGATAAAGCCAAAGACTTACATAGTTAGAAATTTTTTTGCAGATTTCAGCAGTCTTCGAACTTTTCGAGTACCGTAAAATGGGGTGAATCGGAACACTTTTCAGCTTTGATTGTAAAAAAAGCAGTTAAAAGATTTTTTTTTCAATTTGATTTTCTGGGTAAAAACTTCGGTCTTGCTTTACTTTTGATATTCCAAGCAAACACAAAACATTTTGAACAGTTATTATTAAAATATATAGGAAATTATGGGTGTTCCGAATCACCCCGCTCATAGGGGTCAATCGGAACACATGTTAAAATTTGTATTTTTTTCCATGAAACCTGTAATAGGTCTCACAAATATGAGTAATATTGATCAGGGAGAACAAGAACAGATAATTACTGTCAAATAAAAGTATAATTTCAATAACAGTAAACGTTTATAATTTGTCAAAATTCAAAATAATTTTGAACTTATGAAAAATGAAAAGTAATTTTAAGAAATGCTTTTGAATTGAAATACAAAGATTTAACATGAATGGAAGTCACTCATGTCGTCCACAAATATGTACTTGTCCTTAAAACTAGCAGTTGTGACTTGGCTTAAGTTTTTTCATAGCATCTTCTGGGATGATCTCTGCCTTTTCTTTAGTTTCTTAAAATCTCTGGGTTTCGGGGATTGTCCTGAAAGATTTTTCGCTTATTCATCACTGTCTGTGTGCTTGCCTTTTGCTATATAAAGTCTATATGACTTTCCTCCTCGTATTTTAAATAAAAAGAAGTCTCCTGGAGAAAAAATCTTATGAAATCTACAACTTTCTGTCATTCTAAGATCTAGTTGCTCACGAGAAGGGATAAACAGTAATAAATCATTGTCCTTGTCTTGATTAGAGGAATTGGGGTTAGAATCTTGATTTTTCAAACAGTTTCCTTCAAATAAGTTTGAATTGGAACAACAGAACAAAGTGTTCCGATTCACCCCACATTTTTTTTTCCAATGGCATTTTTCAGAATTCTTCATTTTTATGACACAATTTATAAAAAATGTAAATTCTAATGTGGTATTCTGTTGTTCAGATACATGTATAATTGAAACATACCACTCTTAGGTTTAAAATATAAGAAGGTTTGTTCTTGCATATGAAGTTTTGCAGTCTATGAAAATGTGATGTTTTCTAGCATTCCACTTACAACCCTCCTTAGAAGCCAGTAGCGTTGCCAGATTGACAAAAGTAATTTTTTGCTACTTCCTATCATCTTACCTTTCTAAAAAAAAATTAATGGTGAAAAATACCCAATAGTATATTTATGAAGAATTTCTTTGTACGGTCTGGAAGTTTTGTTCCGATTGACCCCGCTGTTCCTATACACCCCATTTTACGGTATCTCTATTAGTTTCAGAAATATATGGCATCTGTAAACCGCCGTAGTTTTAAGCAATTATGTTAAAAACTAAAAACATATATGAAATTTATGTTGGACGATATTTTCTCTCTCTCTTCTTTTCTTCTCTCCCTTCCGTTATTATTGTGATCATTTTTCAACTTTTAATTTCAGGTGTTAACTGCAATTTGTCAAATTTAATTTTTTCAACCTTCTGTGATGGAATGACAGAACTATTTTTTAAATTTGACCAATTTCATGTATGCTCTCTTTTAAACACTTTCAGTTTATATCACTGTCGAGTATACAAAAAATTCAAAAATAAGTGAATAAATGAATAATGATGTTCAGTATTTCAAGCTGTTCCCAATAGATCGAGGAACAAGATATGAATTATAATTTAAAATTTAGGATATTCAGAGCACATTGACATGATTATACGAACTTTTAATCTTTTCTTGGTAAACACTATTTTTAAATTAATACAGTGCCCGCCGCTTATTAAAATCACATTCGTTCTGAGGACATTTGATTTTATAAAGCGGCTAATTTTATAAACCGACATACCAACCCGCTTTGAGAAAAGGTTACATTTTTATTTTCACGAGGGACTTAAACTAATGGCGTATTGCTGCTTGAATAACAGGATTTGAAAGTGAAAATTCAACACTGTTTTTAAGCTTTTTTAATAAGTTGTTGTAATTTTCAACATTATCCTCTTTGCTCTTTTGTCATCAAGGGCTTTTCTTACACATATTAATGAAGGCAATTTGGCACTGTGATCTCTTCACCTTTCGAGAGACTCTACCACTTTTGGTGCTACCTAACTTTGGAATTTATTGTGTCTGTAGCAATTTTCGACATAATTATAACTCGTTTTCAAATATTAGCATGCGCTTAATTTAATGCAGTCAAAAACTTGGTTTTATAAAACGGCGATGATGATTTTATTAAAGGATAGTTTTTATGCGTTTGGATATTGTAAGGATTCTGTTCCTACAGATTTGATTTTAAAAAGCGGCTGATTTTATAATCCAGTGATTTTATTATTGGCGGCTACTGTACTTGAAACTTGTGAAAATCCCACGAAACGCCGTATTTCCTCTTTCGTATCGTATGCTTCAAGCTTCGATCTTTCTACCCAAGTTAAGATTAATTATGTTACCTATTAGAAAAACTTCTAACAGTTCAGGACTCGAGTATGGCACTGCATTATTACAGTTGTATGTCATATCAATGTTCTTTATTAACACAGAGAGCTTTAAAAGAATACAAATACACAGTGATTTTATTCCCAATATTAATTTAATTCCCAATTGCTTTAAAAAAAAGACAGAATTACTTTAAAATTTATCTTTTCCGTCAATATATGTGCCAATAACCAACTTATTCATAATTTCAAAATGCTTTTGAAGCTTAATTTTTTTTTCTACTTACCCGTGCCCCAAATTAAAACGTGAACGACCCAATAAAGAAAAATACACACGCACAGATAGAGAGAGAGAGAGAGAAATAAATCAAAAAGCAGAGGAGGAGAGAAAAGGGAAAAATTCACTCACTAGAAAAGATAAAATGGCAATTCACTGCACATGTTGCTGTGAAAGTCTGAAATCTTAGTAACGTCGATATTAGTCGGTGAATATCAGAATTCACATACCAAAGGGGCATCGGTGAAAAGCCCAATATTTCCGGTGCGTCACAGGTGAATTCGACATTCTTCAATTTCGGTCTTTCAGGGTAACATATATTTTCAGCCAACACACCCTCATCAGTTTTGAGTATATAATTCGCTGAAAAGATACTGTACCGATACTAGCACTTATGGTAATAGTGATTTACAACGACGGTAGATCGGTAGGAATACAAGAATAAAAATCGGAGTTTAAACAGACCCAAGCGAAACTTTTAACAGACATAATAATGATGTTCAAATTTTTGACAGTAACAGATTGCTGCTCCTGTTTAAAAATATATTTGTTTTCCATTTCTTCTGCAAAAGCAATAGATTACGCTGAAAGGTCTTAATTCGAAAATTGTCGTTCACACCGTAATTCAAAATTCGCTCACGCGGGTTCTGAAAAAAATGTGAAATAAAATAAAACGTCTGTACGAATATGGGAATATAATTTATCCCCCTTCTTTTGCTCATTTTTGAACGTGTAAATGTGTCGAAACAATTCTATCGAATAGAATCCGATAATTTTCCCATCATCCTCCGGGAAAATGTATGTGATTCTTGTTGCCATCTTTTAAAGCTTAAAGTACACTTTGATTTGAATGGATGGAAAATAACGGCTTCCGAACGCTGATTAATGGTCGCATCGTGTCAGCCCCGTCGCTTTTATTCCGAAAGTGAATTATTGGAAGGAATCCTATTGAAATATCTTTCCAGACGAGCAACGATTTATCGGTTTTTACAACTTTCGATTGTTTCTTCAGCGCCGATAATGTCTCTCGTTGCTTAAAATTTGTTTTCCGCGCGAAGGGAGGGCACGAAATGCAGATTGTTCGGCAGTCGAGAAATTTCACTGTTCGGGGGGAAATTCGAAATAATGAAGGGAAATAGGGAAACTGATTAAAGAAGGGGACTATTATCCAACCACGTTGATTGTTCCTGGAACGGTTTGCATTCGCAGCCTTACATCGTTATGTCTTACAAATTTATATACAACCAGGGCTTAATTTCTAGCAAAGGAAGTGTCGGATTTCTCAGTTTATTTTCATGTGAAAATCGCCTAATTCCGTCTGTAAAAATGTTTGAGTTAACATGAAATCGAAAAGAACAACAAGAGATGAGCTCCCGTAAGATCCAATGAAAATTAAACCCTGGTCCCATGAATGGCAGTTACTGAAACGGCATCATTTTGTGGTTAAAGAAATGAACCAGCAATGAGAGGTCTTCTAACCAGCATTAACTGGCGTTCTTTTCGAATCTTTCATATAATGACAATAATCAGTAATATTTTTATTACTTCTATATGCGCATTTCATGCATTGATAACCAGATCTATGCCTCAAAAATTTCGTGAAGCGTTTTTTTTTTTTTTTTTTTTTTTTTTTTTTTTTTTTTTTCCACAGCGTAGAAAATGAATGATAATAATAATAATGTAATTAAACATATATTATCATTTTTGAAGTTAAAAATCAACGTAAATAAAGCACAAATAAGGTAGGAAGTACAGCAAGTTGCTGTACTTTCTACCTTATTTGTGCTTTATTTACGTTGATTTTTAACGTCAAATATAGTTCAGCACAAAGCTTATTTGATCATATTTCATTTATATATTATCATTATTTTTTTTTCTCCAATTTTATATTTGAATTATTTTTTTTTTTTCCAAACTCGCAGTATCAAACACTTCAAATGTTAAAAAAAAAATTTAAAAATGCACATCTCCTTTCCATCTTCCATTTCACCCTCAGAAAGTTATTTATTTGTTATTATTATTTTTATTTATTTATTCATTTATTTATTTATTTATTTTGAATAGAATTTAATCATTATTATAATCTCTACTACTTCCGGGTATTTTCCTACCTCCAAGGCCGTAGCCAGGATTTTTTTTCGGGGGGGGTTCGAAGTGAAGAAAGTTTGTTTGAAAAAAAAATAAACAATGCAACTTTTATGACGCAATGGGAGCAAAGGCTGTTTGTACGGAGGGGGGGGGGGGGGCAAGGGGGCACCTGCTCCCCTTCACTTCCGAAAGTAAAGGGGCCCTACCCTTCACTTTTTAGAGCGAAAAATTAACGGTCGGTTATTTACTGGGTGGATTGATTTATTTCATGAAAATTAAAAACTGAAAATAACACAAAAATGTTTTTTTTTCCTCATCTTATTTCACAAGAAAGGAACTTTGAATTGCAAAGGGGATATCTACAGTAAAATCCATCCAGCATTTCAGACTGTATTACAGTTTTTGGAGGTCATTTGTTAAAATCCAATAATATAAGCAAATTTTACAGAAAAAAAAAAACAACTTTAGGGTGCCGCCCTAAGCTCCTCACAAACTTCTTTTGATCCCCCAATTTCTTGGTGCACCAGCCATCTATGATTGGGAGTATGTTGGACTAACAGGAAGGAGAGCGAAGTTGAGGTAATGGACAAGATGTTAATCAATAGGCTTTTGGGAAGAAGGAAAGGAGTCTTTCTCCTTTCCTGCATTATTTTTTAAATAAATTTATCAGAATTTATGACGACATCATGTTTGAAAAATTGAAGAAAAGATAATTAAAGAAACTCTGCGACTTGGTGACCTTCTCTGCGACTTGGTGACGTGGGATCCGTGGGACCGAAGGAAGGAACATAAAGGAGTGCGACGATAAATTGCTATGTGCTATAGGGGTCGAGGCCGTGGTGGCCCGATCGGTAAGGCATCGGACTCGTGTCCGAAAGGACCCGGGTTCGATCCCAGCCGATCAAAGATCCACCGTCTTGATTAATGGTGACTGGGAGGCGTTAAAAAATGTCGTGGTCACAAAGTCCTCCAAGTGAAACGATACCTCTGGGGGTGCTAGGGCCTATGGTTTGCTCGACCCTAGGTTATGGTTCAAAATTAAGAACAGAGCGCTCTTCAGGGCCCTATCCCGGTTAAACCACTAAGCTGGTAGGTACGGGGGACCCTGGAGGGTGAAATGAAATGAAATATAGGGGTCGAGAAATATAGTACAAAACACTTCGCACCCAGAAAACAAAGAATGCATTTTCTTTAACTCATCACCTCTCCATTGATAATAACAATAACTGATTTAAACATCTGTATCTGTTTTTACTGTGATCAATGTGTTAAGAGATAGAATCTTATACTTTTTGCTAATTTGTTCGCACTAAGCCCAAAAGGGGACCACACTTGTTTTGTGGCGTAAAGGAGAGGATCTTCTGTCTCTTTCCATGATAATTAAATCTCAACGACAAGTGCCATAAATTTTGTTATCCTGTTAAAGATTATAGACCAGCAGGAGAGACGGAATAATTTAAGTTTTAAGTTGAAAAGATAGAAAAAAACTCCTTTGGCGAAATAGTGCGCAGAACTATGGGTCATTCCATGTCAAGTGTCCCAAACTTCGAGAAAATCCCCACTCGACCCCCTCCGATTTTAATGAAAATTTTTTTGGATGTACATATAAAACTCGCATGAAACCATACCAAATTATAGCTCTATAAGCCATATGGTTTCGACAATAAAAATTATTTTAGAAAGGCCTCTTTTTCGTGTCTTGAAAAAAAATCACCAAATCGTCAAGTTTGTGCTTTTATTGCTCGCGATCTAAGACGATTATCAGGCTCAAATTTGGTGATTCTGATCACTGTTTATGGTAGAATAACCTACTTGTGTAACAGAAGCTCCACGCACTGTAGATTTTTTGCAGTTTGCTGCCAAAGTTGGTAAAAATCGTCGTATTTTGGCAAATTTGACCACCCGTTATCAGCTTGTATCTGCTGAGAGAATGACTTTCTGAAGCTAATTCTTTCCTCGTTTGTAACATGATAGTTCGTCCGAAAGGTGTGCAAGTGGCATCTCGAAATCTCAAATAATTGCTGAATTATGCGAGTTGAAATTCCAGTCAAATTTCTTTTTTCTCAATTTTGTCTCAATTTCAATGGGCAATATCTCGCAAGGGTCATCTTGAATTTCAATTTTCTTTACATCATTGGAAAGAACACACTTTTCTTAACTAAAAAAACGTTATTTTTATTTTTGAGACAAACCAGTTTCAAGGGGATATTGCAGATCAAAAATGTGTACGTCATTCAACGTGAAATTAAAGAAAAAAAGACATTGACCTCAAAAGTTGATGTCAATTTGTTCTATTAAAATTTACAGGAGCTATTGTTTTTATGTTCTGATAAAAAAAACCTTTTTTAGATATTTTCGAACTTTAGTTTTTGTGTGCGCATCCGTAAAAACTCAAAAAATGGAAAAAAATAAAGTTTCGTTTATAACAGAAATAATTATCTTCTTATCGCTGCTATAAGAGCCTGAGTCTTTTCCAATGTATTATTTTTAAGCTCTTGAAACAGAATTTCGGATAATATGTCACTTGGCAAGGTGTCATTAATATTTTAAATTCATAAAAAGCATTGTTTCCTTTTTCAAAAAAAAAAAAAATATATAT
Organism: Uloborus plumipes; assembly: GCA_038373865.1. NCBI lineage: Eukaryota > Metazoa > Arthropoda > Arachnida > Araneae > Uloboridae > Uloborus > Uloborus plumipes. Next base: position 32,540 of record JAXGGA010009250.1, on the reverse strand, counting down.
ATATATAAATAAAAACAATTAATAAAAGAGATAAATAATAAATTAAACAGTTAATATGATGTGTACGTGGTAAAAAATATGTATAATAGGACTGCAGAGCTATTTTTCTAAAAAGCGATAACGAAAGTTTTCGATAGAGTTGAATATTGCAATTATTTCCACCGTGTAAATAAATGATAACAATAGTAATTGAACATATGATAAGTAGTAATTGAAAATCCATTCTTTATACTGCCGAGGATGTGTCTTTCAGCCTGTGATTGCAATTTGCCCATAAACAAAAATGATGAAAAATGGGAAAATGCTTTTTATGACCTTGAAACATTAATGACCTATAACCTTGCCAAGTGACATATCATCCGAAATTCTGTTTCAAGAGCTTAAAGACCTATAACCTTGCCAAGTGACATATCATCCGAAATTCTGTTTCAAGAGCTTAAAAATAACGCATAGAGAGACTCAAGCTCTTATAGCAGCGATAAGAAGATAATTATTTTTGTTAAAAACGAAACTTTTTTTTTTTTTTTGCTTTTTCTTGAGTTTTTATGAATGCGCACTCAAACACTTAAGTTCAAAAATATCTAAAAAAGGGTTTTTTCATCAGAACATAAGTACAATAGCTCCTGCAAATAATAATAGAACAAATTGACATCAACTTTTGAGGTCTAATGTCTTTTTTTCTTTGATTTCACGTTGAATGACGTACACATTTTTGATCTGCAATATCCCCTTGAAACTGGTTTGTCTCAAAAATAAAAATAACGTTTTTTAGTTAAGAAAAGTGTGTTCTTTCCAATGATGTAAAGAAAATTGAAATTTAAGATGACCCTTGCGAGATATTGCCCTTTGAAATTGATACAAAGAAAAAAGAAATTTGACTGGAATTTCAACTCGCATAATTCAGCAATTATTTGAGCTATCGAGATGCCACTAGCACACCTTTCGGACGAACTATCAGGCTACAAACGAGGAAAGAATTAGCTTCAGAAAGTCATTCTCTCAGCAGATACAAGCTGATAAGGTATGGTCAAAATTTGCCAAAATACGATTTTTTACCAACTTTGGCAGCAAATTGCAAAAAATCTACAGTGCATGGAGCTTCTGTTACACAAGTAGGCTATTCTACCCTAAACAGTGGTCAGAATCACCAAATTTGAGTCTGATAATCGTCTTAGGTCGCGAGCAATAAAAGCACAAACTTCACGATTTGGACAGTTCTTTCAAGACACGAAAAAGAGGCCTTTCTAAAATAATTTTTACTGGCTGAACCATAAGGCTTATGGAGCTATAATTTGGTAAGGTTTCATGCAAGTCTTATACATACATCCAAAAAAAATTTCATCAAAATCGGAGGGGTTCGAGTGGGGACGCCTCGTACACTTGACATGGAATGACCTCTATTCAAGTTTATTCAAAGGATTTTTTTTATTTTTATTATTCTAATTTTTCTTTATATCATCAAAAACCTCAGACCCGTCACAACTTCGGGGGGGGGGGGGACCTCCGACCATCAATTCTTCAAATTTTCTTTTTTTTTTTTTTTTCCTTCTTTTTTAGTGAATACTTTTTAAAAACTTTTGAGGTTTGAAAATTTCGGGGGGGGGGTTCTGACCCCCTGACCCCCCCCCCCTCTGGCTACGGCCTTGCCTACCTCTGAAATGAATTTCACTCCGCTAAAAATATCTAGGAGTATTTTCACTTCTTCAAAAAAAAAACTCCAGAGCCAGACTTTAATGCAGTTTTAAAGATTATGTCTGTATGCAGTCCATATTTATTTTAAATATCGTTATATTCTACCTAGCATACTAATGGTAGTTTTATATTCAGCCGATCTTTGCAATTTCATTCGCTAAATACATTCTACCGTTATGTCTAACATCGATGTTTTCACTCCTAAGACCATTGCACTATATCCGACATCTATCTAGTCGTTAGTTATACAATAATACAATAATAGTATTCAAGTACTCGATCTAGCTATTATCGTTGCACCTGTGTTGTTACTTCTATCTCGAATGCTACTTTGTAAAAAGTGTTTGTGTTGGTATTGTTAAGTCATCATTATATCAGATTAAGACATAGCACACTGGTATAAATAGTATTAACATTTTCTAGAATCAACCCCACTCTTAGTGTCAAAAAAAAAAAAAAAGCTGAAAAAATCATGAAATGAACCAGACTTCACCTGTATTTTCCAATCCCCGAGATCCCCCCCCCCCCTTTATATTCGTGCAAATACGACCCCCCTCTCTAGAGCTTCCATACCAAGAGCTATCGATCGTCTGAATTCCGTTCCATCTTTCGTTTGTTCCTCCTACCGAGCACCCCTTCCATGCCAGCTAATTGCTGATAGGGTGCATTTTCTTCCTTTTTGGGTTCATTTTCTCTTTTGAGATTCTCCAGGCCTCGGCAAAAGAGCTTTGGGGGAGAAAAAAAAAGAAAGAAAAAAGCCTGCTGAAGTTCAGTGATAAAATACTCTTGAAAACTTGGATGTTGTCAAAAATGATTTTTTGATTGTTTAACCTCTTTAACCCTTTTTTTCTGCAAAAAATAGCTAATTACGCTGCTATTTTTTAAAACTTGACTCACCTCATTATCAGGTCTGTGTTTTTTTGAAATTTAAACTTTACACTCGTAATTTCCTCAAGTCAAAACAATAAATTTGTTTTTATTTAGCTAAATTACACTTGTATTTTGTGCATATTAATAATTTGAGTAATTGGACATACCATCTTAGGGGCTGTTCACAAAAGATGTCATGCTCTGAGGGAAGGGGGGCAGGAGAGTTCGTGAAGTTGTGACAATTTGTGCCAAAGGAAGGGGGTAACTTAAAGTGTGACTTTGCGCCTTTTTAATACGCTTTTATTAGTTTCACATGTCGGTTTGTTTGTTTGTATGTATTGAACTCAGAATAAAAGATAAAATTCACGTTCTTTGCAAATATAAAAGAAATATATTTAATACTATTATTAATGCTAAAGGCTAAGCTATATTACATGTTGATGTATTATAAGTTCATGTAAACTTAGAGAAAGAGCGAATATTCAATAGTTTTGAAAATAGAGTAACATGAAATATAGTTTAAAAGCGTATTTTTTAGTTTTTTTAAACTATAATTTAAATTATTTTAAAGTTGTTTATGATAAAAAGCATGATATGTGACAAAGGGAGGTGGTGAAGTGTGACAAAGGGGGGAGAGAGGGTCAAAATTGTAAAAAAAAGGGACATCCTTTTTTGTCAGCCCAGTGTTTCTTCATGCAAAAATATTGAAAAGAGTGCTAATCATTTATCCTGTTTTTTAGCTGGGAATGCATAGAATCTTTTCATTTGAATTGTAACCAGAACATATGCTTGAGTTTTGATGTCACACGCGTAATTTTTTTAAAGTGAATTTATACTATTTCTCCATTTTAAAATTTACCCACATAATTTCCAAATTTCCCTAAAAAACAGTAACTGCTTTCGTTTAGCTAATTTCTTCACCTTAATGTAAAATAATCTCACCGACAAAAATGCTTGTTTTTATTTAATGCTCGCAAAATTCTGATTAATGAATCAGTGCGTGTATTTTTACTATTTGGTAATTTATTTTATATCGCTTAAATAAAATTAATTCTGTTTCTGATCAGTAATTTACCCTCATGATGTGCCTAAAAAATAGTTATTATTTTTGTTTAGCTAAATTCGCTGCCCTAATGAGAAAATCCTTGTTTTTAGTTAATACACTCAAAGTGTTTTATTTATTTATTTTTGTTTCTTTGAGTAGTATCCTAAATAATATTGGTGTTGTTTCCAGTTTAACTTTACCCACATAATTTCCCTAAAGGGAATAGTACCGCAATTATTTTCATTGGCTGAATTTTTCGTAAATCAACTTTGTTTATGAAGCTGTCAATATTTAAGAAATGTCGTCATTGTTAGAACTGAATTACTGCTGAATCACAGCAATATTTTTCGCATTAAAAATCTTAATTTTTAGCTGCAAGAACAGTTGTTTTAGCTTCAAGAACAGTAGTGGAATTTAACCTCCGGCGTGAAAATTTGAATTTTAATATTTTTATTTTATGGCGTTTAATTTGGCGGTGAAGAGGTTTTTATCCTACTTTCCCGTAAAATTAAAAGAAAAACAGCATAAAAAGCAGGCTAATTGTGTCATAAAAATATCATTAAAAAGTAAACAGTCAAAAATAAATTAAATAACATCCGACAAAAGCTTTTGTCGGATGTCTGTGCATCCATAAACTCTCAATTTTTTGCGTTGAAAAAGACGTTCCTTGTAACGCCGAAACACGTGTCTGCAGTATCCCTCCGTATTAGTGCTAAAAGAACGTTGTATTAAAACTTCACTATTTCTGCACTAAGGTATTTATTTTCTTAACTTACTTGCTTTTATTTCATATAAGTATTCGATTAAAAAAAAAAGTTGTAACTCCCAAAATGTACTTTCACTATTTAGGGGTCGATTTGGAACCTAAGGTAATCAAGATATATATATATATATATATATATATATATATATAATTGTACGGGGCTCTGTTAGAAAATGAATCTTAACATACAAAAAGAATGCTAATTTAGTGCTGACCGAATTTCATGTTCCAAGTTATGACTTTCGTATAAAACTTTCAAAGCTTCAGTTTTGTGGTATAGCCAATACTTAAAAACGTATATTTTCCTGCATAACTCTCCAAGTTACTGAAATTGTAGTTTGATTAAGACTTCGAAACATGTATGCAATCAATATTATGGGGTCGTGCCTTTAGCAATCTATACTGTACTCTAATTTGTTTAGATGCTTTGAGAATGATGGCTATTTGAAAACGAAATGATTTTTTTTTAAATAATAACTACTAGTGGATATGCCAGGAGTAGCACGGGTTAAACTGCAACATGCGAAATCCAAGAAGGTATTTTTGTGACAACGTGGTCAGTTGAATCGGCGTGAAGGACAATGTAAAATCAAATTTAAATGTGTTATTTATCTGTGATGATTAGCTAAACAACTGCGTTTCTACTTTTGAAAAAATAAAAACAGCAGTATGATATATTCAAGGATGAATACTCACGAAAGAAACATTTATGAACTATTTGAATTGAGAGAAGACTCGGAAAAACACGCAAAGCAAATACAATATCAAATGCAAAATTAGCTATCGAGGAGAAGTTGAGATGAAACAATAAATAATAATTTAAATGGAGGGAAGCCTTTAAAAAATTAGCGATTTTATGTGGAAGTTTCAACTAAAATTGGAATAAAAAAAGAACTACCTGTTTGATTTTTCTTCTTAATTGTTTGAAAGTTAAACTTAAATAAACTTTCTTAATTGTTGATGTGCCCAGTGATGACACAAACAAACTGGGAAATTTTTAGCGAAATCTGACTGGTAGTTTTTGAGTCTATAAAGGACATACATAAGTACATTCATACATAGATACATACAAACATTAATTGTATACATAAAGATATAGAAGTTTGACCAATATGAGGGCACGGATGCAGCCGTATTTGGGCAAATTTGTTGAATTTAATTTTCTTTTCCAGCACTGTAATTGCGCCTGCAGATGTAGTTTTCCCGCATCAGAGGTCTAGCTGCAGTGAAATGGCGATCCGTGACGCTACTAAAAATTTTATCACTTATCCAATCGAACTATAGTACAGTTCCCAATCAAAGCTCTCAAGTAATTGGTGATTTCATAGAGTGTTAACTGGACTTGTCCTGAAATAAAGTCAGTTCGGCTTAATAAATAAATAAATAAAAAACATTTTTGCAAAAGTATTTCTCAAATTTAACCCACTTTTCAAGTATCGCACGCAGTAAGGCAATGCTTTTCTGGTAAACTCAGGGGAAATTAATGGATTTAAGACATAAATATTGAGATGAAATACTTTTAACTCATTAAAAAAATTATAAATAAATGCATTGATGGGCATCCCAGCATTGCAAATTTTTCTTTATTATTTTTCTAATTGGATCAGAAATTAATGGTAATGTAAAGTTTGTAAAAGATAAAGTGGTTAATTAAAAACGTCATATTTTCAGTAACAAATGCAGGTAATATCTATTACCATCGCTTAGTAAAAAACGAAAATTTTACTTAGTGTTGAGTGTTATAAAAATTATTTTCACCAGTTGCTAACTTTCAGAGAAATCAAAAAACGGTAGCAAGTAACATATGCACTTCACGGAAGTATTGTCATTCACTTATGTTTGACATTCCTTTATGTATCTCATACCTTTATGTATCTCATACCTTTATGTTCACCTCATACCTTTATGTTCTATACACCTTTATGTATCTCATTCCAGTGTCTCTTAAATGAAAAGAAAAATAAAATGTGGGCAAAGTGAAATGGTAAAATGTTTTCAGAGTTTGCAGCGCTACCTATCCAGCAATATTTTAACTAAGTCCTAAAACAATTAGTTGATTCCAGTCAATAAATAAATAGCTTCAAAGATGAATGAAATAATGGTAAAAATATTTTTTAATAAAATAATAAAAGCAATAATTTTTTCAAAATTTGATGTACATATTGTAATAGTTGTGGTAAATCTAAAACATTTCTCGTTATTCCAAAATGATAAAAATTCTTCTAATTATTATTTTAAGCATTGATTGAGATCTACTGATGTCCAGTGCAGTGCCTATTTAGCTCATATTAGGCATATTTTAATATGAATTCTCGATACAATTTGTAAAGTGTACGAGAGCAAAGTTTATGAGGCAAAACGAAACAAATAATTTCGTTTATTTATTCATTTATTAAATCACATAATTCATTTACCATCTTTTAATTACTTATTCACTTATCCATTCATTCATTCATTTTTTTACTTCCTTTTACGTAGTAAAGGAAGTATTGTGATCGCGAAAAAAAAATCACTCAAATTTGAGAGTAAATTTTGATTTTGCTCACCCCCGAATGAATGTTCAGTAATTTTTTCGACCTGTCAGCACGTGCATATGTACCTACCAACATATAAGCAGCCGAAAAATCCTTTTCAACCACCCCCGAGTTAATTACGAGGAGTTTTCTAGTGACGTCTGTATGTACGTATGTGCGGATGTATGTGCGTATGTGTGTCGCATAACTCAAAAACTACATGCCTTAGAAACTTCTAGCTTGGTATGTAGGCTCTGAGGATGGTCTAGTTGTGCACCTCCCCTTGTGGTTGCATTCGAATGTTCCCAAGGTGGTGTTTTACCCCTTTTTGGGGGGTAAATCAGTGTTAATTTTAATGCAGACTCAAGTGGTATGAATTGGCGCGACCACTTGGCGATATGTCGCCAAGCTTTTGGTCGCCAAGTGTTTGACGCCAATTTGGCGACATATCGCCGAGTTGGCGACAAAATGATTTTTTGAATTTGGGTTCAACTTGGCGCTATTGGCGATATTTTGCGAAAAATTCACTGAATGATATTAAAATCAGCAATATTTAGAAAATTAACCAAAGTAAAATATTTTTTGCATTGTTTCGTGACAGATTAGGGGAGTAAATATTTGAATTGTTACCTTGCTCACTCCAAGCACTTTTTTTAACACTTAAGGCAACTATTAAGAAATTTACACGTAAAAGGAAGTAGTGTGGGGTCCATACCAGATTTTTTTAGTATGATTATTACTATTTTCACATGTTAACTCCTTTACGAGTGAAAGTTATTTATTTTCTATTAGCTGTAAAAATAAATAAAGATTATCGACCGGAACAAAGAATTTCAAGTGGGGAAAAATGTAATGTACATAAATGGATTCTTCTAAATGAAAAAAATTAATGAAAATTCGCTTCATTTTGACAAAAGGTACTCTTTTGTAACAATAATTCTCATTTGTATATTAGAGTGGGCCGAAAAATACTTTTTTATTTTTTATTTTGATGATGGGTATTGCGGAAAAAGTGCCATTGGGGGAGCAAAGCGTACATAAAAAAATTGATATTTTTTGGTCAAGTTCTTGATCTACCGAAATTGCGTTGAAGTTTGGAAAAAGTGCAAAAACACAATCACCCGGGCATCGCAGCTATTTCCAATAAGGATGACCATGATTTATTCCAAATCCCATAGCCTCCTATTATTATTATTATTATTATTTTATTTTTTTATACAGCTCCGCATATTGGGACTGTGCGTGTATATAATAATGAATGGTCCGAAGCGAATGCACAATTTGTAAATGACCCCTCCGCGTTTTTGTTCGATTTGCAGCGAGTCCCCTTTATCCCACCCGGGGTGTATTGAAAAGTGGAGGGATATAAGTAAGGAATGTTTGGCAATTCCTCGGAGTAAACATGCCTGCTCTCCCCGCTTCCCGGAGGATGGGAAGAGGGAAAGAGGAAAAAGTGAAAAGAAAAAAAAAAGGGAAGGGAAGGGGCGGGAGGGGAAGCGAATTTCTGGAACACTGGAATCGCAGGACACGCTCCAGTGACCCAGGCTTGCCCCAAAGGACTACGAATCAGTATTGATTGGAGACTTGATTAATTAAATGCATTTAAGAAATCTCGTACATCAGAGTTCGGAGCTCAAGTTTTGGTTAAGTAATTCCCATACCAGTGTTCTGGTTGTGGATCTTTCGTGGGACGCTGTTTTTAATCGTAATGAAATGTTTCTCACATTTTAGTGTGTCATATGAAATATGGGTATACGGGAAAAATGGATGCTGTTTTTACGGTATAATACTTTAATACTGCTACTTTTATAGTAATAAACTGTGAAACTGCTAATTTTACAGTAATAAACTAAAATAACTAACTTTACATCAATTGTAAAATTTGCTAATTTTAGTTTGTTACAGTGCATTTTACAGTTTTAAACTGGAACCTCTGCTGCCAATATTATACTGTTGTTTTTACAGTATAATATAGTACAGCTAAATTTTACGGCAATAAACTGCAAAATTTCTAACTTTGCAGTAAGAAACTATAAAATTGCTAGTTTTACAGTTTATTACTGTATATTCTGCAGTTTTAAATTGGAACTTCGTCTGACAGTATTATACTGTAAACACAACAATTCATTTTTTGCAGTGTACTGTTATTATTATATTCTTTGCATATCGCTGCCTTCGAAGTGACGTGAGGTTTACCATTTGCGATTCATAAATGTTTGTTCCGTGTCTCTTATCAACGTCGTTAGAATCTGTTTTCAAGACTGTGGTACAATTAATGCAGTCATAATTGTTAGTATCAACGTTGATTTATTTATTTTTTATTGTTCTCATCTTAAAACAGGATTCGATAACTCTACACTTTTTATATTCTTAGTTTAAATTAAACAGAGATAAAACCTTGTTTGGAATTAGTTTTACATTTTGCTGTGCTTTGCAGAGCAACAGGCCCGCCATTTAGGGAGGGGACTGTGAGAAATCAATGTATTTATTTACATGAAAGTGAGCTTTGTTTTTCTTGTTTTTCAACAAAATTTGCATTGGATTTGTACTCTTTGGCCCCCCCCCCCTCCCTGGAAAAATTTGAAATGATGGGCCTAAAATCTACTGTCCAGCAGAGACGGATACAGAAATTAATTTATAGCTGATGGACGGAATTAAGTAAATTAAATTCAAAACCAGTAGTTCCCAACCTTATTTTGACCACGGCACAACTTCAAAATGCAGATGTGTCCCCTATGGTGATATGCAATTCGAAAGACCGTTGATTTGGCTTTTAAAAGCTTTCAAAGAAAGAACTACATGAATGAATAAAATGAAAAGAAAAAAATTAATAAAGCAAAAAAATGCACTAAAAGTTGTTGTTTCAATTACCACTCGGGTATCTGTATGTAGATGAAATCTACTCGATTTAAGGCAGTATGTTTACGAGTTTACCGTTACAGGCCGTTTTAGCTCAATATACATGCCATAAGGATCCGTTTATAGGATATGCATCCATTCATCACACATGATTTCACCAAATGAAATAATGATGGACCACAAGAATTAGAAACATTGTCAAAAGGAAATAACACGAGAAGAAATCTAGAAATCCGGTTTATCGGGAGTCAGAAAACCGAATTCTAAAAACCAAACTCGAAACAACGAGTTCCCACTGCGACACGTGGGCGTGTCTGCCGCACATTTGATCCGTCCTTTATCGCTGCTCCTACAAGGTTATTTCAACTAATAACTTGCAAAAAGGAAATCGGCTCAACTAGTCGTCCCACCAGTTTACTGTGTTTTTGTGTCTTCTGCTGCACTCCGGCGGAAATGGATCCTTCGATCACTTCCTGCCTGCGCAGAACAAAAGAACTCCCCACCACACCCCCAGAATAAAAAAGAAAGAAAAAAATAATAAAAAATGGCACACCAGTGTTTGGAATGTTCTTTCGATAAAGCGGGAAGATGATACTGTTGTTCATTTTAAATAGGCTAATAGTCTCTCAGTAGTTAGTTAAAACTAACAACTGTAAAAAATCTGCAGACCGAAAAGGATCTAAATTTTTAAATTTCAAATTTGAGTTGTTTCTCTACATTTTACATTGTTTTAAAATTAGGTTAGCAGTCAGGAGCTCTATTTTTAAAAACGTTAATAATCGTAATATAATAATCAAAGATACGTTTAACGTCTCCATATAGAGAGACGTAGAGCAATATTCTAAATATATTCAGGAGTTTTTGATTTATCTTCTTCTTTTGAATTTTCTAGTGAAAATGAATAGTTAATGAAAACTGAAAATAATTTCAAAAACGGCATTTATCTTAAAATTAAATCTTCCAATCATTTCTAGAACATTGACAGGTTTTGGGCCTGTAGCTTTTCAAAAGTTAACTAGTATTTTTTGAAAGCAGTTTTTAACATTTTAATCAGCAGTTTTTTTACTTAATTAATTTATTTATTATAATCCATTAGATAATTACTTAGTTTTATTTTTTACCTTTTACTGATCATGTCTAATAACGATCTCGTATTTACATTATTTAAAGTGTAAACATTTTCACCACTCAGTCTTACACGACTTTTGTTAATTTACTTAGATTCACTGATTCTCAACAGCATTACTAGTCTTTTTTTTTTTTTGAGTATCCAAAATTTTGCATAAAATGTTAATATGAATAGAATATAATTGTAATAAAAGGTTAAAGTTTATAACGTGCAATCATTCTAAATAATACGAAAAAAAAAAGGATTGAAATAATTTGATACTTTCTCGACGTATAGAAAGAGAACATTGAAAGACTGGGAAATATTTGTATGAAATATTTAATGGGGTTTACGTTAACTTATGAGAAAATGACGTTTTCGAGTTTAACTTGCATGAAGAACAAGTTTAGATATAATACTTATATTGAGTGTTTGATCCAGGGGTGCCCACAGGGGGGAATTATGGCGCAAGTTGCGCCATCAAAATTTTTTGGGGGGAGGGAGATTTTTTAAAGCTAATTTATTTATTTAAATTACTTATTTCAACAAAATTTTAATGTATAAATTTTAAATAAAAATTATTCATTAATTTATTTTTTAATTTAAATTATTTTTGTTTTTACTTTATTATTATTTACTTATTTATTTGTGTGTGTGGGCTTGGAATGTCTGGAAAAGAAAAAAAAAGGCCATTCTATTCTGCGCATAATTAGTACTTCTACAAAATTAATAATAAATAAAAAAATAATAGTTATAATTTAAAAAAATAAATAATAAAAGAAATTTTTTTAAATAAATAATTTAAAAAAAATAAATAAATAATTTAAAAAAAAATAAATAAAATAAAAAAGAAGGGTAAAAATAATAAAACAAAAAGCACAAGAGGGTTGTGATTTTTTTTTGGGGGGGGGGAATTTGCGCCATTGAGCTTGGGGGTTGGGGGCACCCTGGTTTGATCAAACTTGAGCCAAACAATGATGAATTTCGTAAACTGAAATAAGCACACTGTTTCCCCTAATTATTTCCTGAGATTTTTAATTTTATGCCTGAACAATAAAAAGTTGTAAATAAAATGTTCCTTAGAAATGGCTTCCATTCAAATTACCTGCATGTAATTCAACTTTATTTATTAAACTAAACAGTTAATAAATATAAATTGTTTTCGCTCTGCTTATGTACAATTAATGATGCATTAAAAGAAAAGAGCTGCTTGATTTGTGAAAGGTTTAGTCTCTGCCATAATTTTTATCTGAATAGTTGGTTGGAGCTCTTCATTTCGATTTATCCCTCTCACTTAGCTGTCTAATTAGATGTTTTTAAAATTTCCGTCGATATTAAAGGAGTCGAGGGGGGTACTTCAATGGGCGGCACGGCATTTTAACCTTTCGGTCTTATTACGTTACTTCAATCCCTTTACGCCCCGAGGCTCCGTGGATTCAGGGTCCGGTGGCGCCCATCGTCTGCTGAATTTACCACCTCAAAAGCCGCTAATACATATCCGGCCAAGCATCCATATGGGGTGGAAGGTGGGGATTTGGCGTTACCCAGGTCACACCACGAGAAGGCCCTCACCATTATGGACCTGAGACCTGAGACAAGGGGGTATCAACAGCTGACAGAGCTAATGCGAGCCCGTCTCATCGGCACCTTTTTGGGTGAAACGTTGTATTACCAACGGCACTTCCTGAAGGGTTCCCCTTGACTCCCTTGAAAGTACCATTTGGTTTTTTATGGCATCCAATGAGTATCATACCGTGGCACTATTGGGGTGACATGGAAATACCAATAAGTGCCCTGTCTAGAGTTAGGGAGTGGTGAAGATGCTGATTCTAGCTGAACCAGCACTTAGAAAGATTTTCAATCTGCAGGTGAAACTCCGTAAGTACAAGTACAGCAAGTTCGTCATTAAGAGGGATCAATTTCCCCCACCCCCCTACCCCTCAGCTTTTGAAAATCAATGTACAGGGTGACAAGAAATAACTTGGACACACATCGTACATTATAACTTTAATACTAATGAAAATATTGCAACCAAACTTCAAAACAAGTATAAATACATTATTTTGTCTAATATATTTAAACGTTTTTTAAAGTAGCTACCTTTAGCATTGATACAAAGCTTTGGACGTGTCACAAAATTTTCAGCTACGGGCAGCAACTCATTTATTGATATTTTATCCTTTTTCTTCCATAAGGATTTTTGTAGGGATGCCAAAGTTTTATGAGGCTTAGTATGCAACTTTATATCCAAGATAGACCAAACAGAATAATTCATTGAGTTCAGATCTGGGGAATACGAGGGCCATTCTTGAGCTCCAATGAAGTTCGAAAAATGTGTTTTGCATCAATCTTGAGTGGTTTAGCTCTGTATGCAGGTGCAAAATCCTGTTGGAAAGTTTATCTTTGGTTTTCAAAGAACTTTTGTGACCAAGGTAACACAACATCTTCCAAAATGAGTTTTTGGTACGTCAGCTGATTAATTTTATCCCTTGATTAACAAAAACAAGTGGTTTTTTTCCATTAGCCCATATCCCACCCTAAACCATTGCAGATAGGGGTCGTTGACAACAAATCAAGAAGCTTCAGGTGCTTCTGCTGACCAAATTCTATCATTGTGAGCTTGCTCAATCGAGAACAGTTTCTCATCTGTGATAACCAATGTTTGCTATTGATCATCTGCGACCCGCTTCAACAGTTATCTTCTTTTTTGAAGTCTTGTGAGTTTGTTTTTGGCTGCTAACTTTTGAGCCTCTTTCATTTCGTAAGGGAGAAGATCAAGCTCAACTCTTACCATCAAACGAGTGGTTTCTCTACTGATTTTCACCCCTCTAGCAACTTTTCTCATTGAAATCATAGGATTTTGTTAAACACACATTTTGATCACTTTCCGGTCTCTTGATGCGTTAACTGCGTTTTCTACTATTTTCTAACCTGTCACCATCATGTCCGAGTTTTTTTTAACCTTTTAATTGTGTAGGAAATCGTCTGCTTAGCCATTTTCAATCGTCGAACAATTTCACATATTTTCATTTCTTGCTTATATAATACACGTATGGCAGATCTTTTGTGAACTATAATAAATATCCCAACTAGCTTACTTACACCTATTTAGTAGCTTTCTAGGATCAATTTCCTATCACAATATCATTAAAAATTTAGTGGTATTTAAAGATATTTGGCTTGAAACTTCGTCCAAGTTATTTCTTGTCACCCTGTATTTACGTGAAAATGTGCGTGGTTTTGGGTTGTTTCTTTTACTCTTTGGCCCCGCCTCCCGGGAAAATTCAAAATGACGGGCCTGAAGCACAGCCATGGCATGTCGATTTTACCTACTCGTATCTGGAGACGTCTTTTTGAGCATGCGTTCAGGTTTTCCTTTTTTCCTCCTAATACAAGACATTCTCCTCATCATAGTTTTTCCTGATTCGTTCCTCCGCATGACTCACGAGGAAAACGAACGCTCGAATCACTTGAGTGTAAAGCCGCGCTTGTTTCGAAACGGCACATTTTTCTCTCTTTGCCAGGAGACAACAATAAAGCCGTTCGTTAAAACACAACAATAACGCGTGCGAGCAGAATGTCGGGAAAGAGAAGGAAACCCGAACGCGCGGACAGACGAGCGAGCGCGTATCATCTTGCTCCGCCGAGTGTGGAGCTCGTCGCTTGCCTGCACGCACACATGGCTACATGCACGGTGAGTTTCGCCAACGCCTACGTTGCAGCGAGACAAGGACAGGTGGCGCTGCGGATGGCAGATGCATCAAGTGCCCGCGCGATTTTTTTCCGATCAAAATCGCGCAGAACAGTTTTCATTTCGTGGGTGCGTTTTGTCGAAATCCGTAAAAAAGGGATGCAGAACGAAATTGAATGATAAATAAATGATAAAACATGCGATTGGTTTAAAAAGTTCACTTCCCTTATCGCTGTTATTTTTGTTATTAATGGCATTTAATGTAAGAGAAGGAAAATATTTTTGGTGGAAGAAAAATGCATAGCTATCACATAGTTCATGATGTCAATTATATCAGAGAGACGATATTAACAAGGAAGTTACTCGCTGCTATTACTGAACTTTTTCTACCAGAGACAACAATATGGAAATTTCAAAAAATAAATAAATAAATAAATAAATAAAATAAATACAAAAAATTTATATTTACAAAATCATATCGATTTTTGAAACAAAATTTTTTAAATGCAGCAAAAATTATGGACACAATCATTTTAAATACATATATTTCCAAGAAAGATTTTACGAAACCGCACACCATTCACTTCTAATAACTGCATTTGTTTTTTTTTTTTTTTTTTTTCTCGAAGAAGAGCACAGATGGAGATGCAGATACAACTTTATGACAAAGAAACGATTTAATTTCTCACATATATAGCTGGAAACGCAAGATCGTGGGTTTAGAATAACTTTTCCCCATCAAGCAAAATGTCCAAAAATCGATATTACTTGGCGGAAACTGATGTAGAACAATTAAAATACGGGACAGGTATATTATTGTAAAAAACTCAAAGTCGATAGAAAAACAGGTCCACCAAAATCGATACAATAGATAGGGGCCACGAGGGCATCGGACATGGCGCAAACTGTGCTATTAAACTTTTAAAAGGGGGTATTTGAGAGGATTTTTGATCTCATTTAGAGGGGGCGTCTCTCGTCCTGGGGAGGGGTGCTCCGTAGCATCCCCCTAAGAATGATGGGGAACCCCTGCTATAGATTCTAGAAACTTTCCCGGAAATCCTCAAAACAAGAAAAAGCAGTTTGGGGGGATTCCAGCTCATGGCTTTATTCAAAGTATATCTTTCTAAAATATTCAACAGTTTTCATCTACATGACACCATCGTAGTATGACAGTAGATTTTCGTTCCAACTCATGGCTATATTCAAAGCATATCACTC
Organism: Uloborus plumipes; assembly: GCA_038373865.1. Classification (NCBI taxonomy): domain Eukaryota; kingdom Metazoa; phylum Arthropoda; class Arachnida; order Araneae; family Uloboridae; genus Uloborus; species Uloborus plumipes. The sequence goes on along the minus strand of JAXGGA010009250.1, from coordinate 16,781 downwards.
TCTAAAAAAAAACATACAACAGTGTTCATCTACATGATACCATCGTAGTATGACAGTAGAGTTTCGTTCCAACTCATGGCTATATTCAAAGTATATATATCTCTAAGACTTCAAAATCTGGACCTTATGTTCATCTAGCTGAGAAAACTGGACCTTATGCTTCCAAAAAGGTGAGCCTTCTGTTCGTGGACCTCTTGTCTTCACTTCACACTCTCCAGGGTCCCCCGTACCTACCACAGCTTCGTGGTTTAACCGGGATAGGGCCCTGAAGAGCGCTCTGTTCTTAATTTTGAACCAGAAGGACCTCTTGTCTGCCGGACCATATGTTCCTTGGATCTTATGGCCATTGGACCTTCTGTCTCTCGGATCTTCTATACCTCGCACCTTTTGGACGTGAATCTTCTGCTCGTGGATCTTTTGGTTTTTACCTAATAGCCGAATCCCCTCTAAAACATGCAACAGTTTTTATCTACATAACACCATCGTAGTATGACAGTAAAGTTTTTATGCAACAAACGTGACTGTGAAACTCTGCCAGAAACGGAATTTCGGAGTTACATAGTGCCACCAAAATTATAGATATTCCACCAAAAAAACCATCAACATCAATCAAAAAACCGTCACACGAGAATAGTCTTTCCTCCATCGTTCCAAGAAAACTGACGAATTCCAGCCGACTTATTACAGCACGGGAAACGTAAAACCGGGGTAACAGTAAATATGCGTCACTATCGAAATGTTCAACAATCGGTACAACGTGCACGTGTTCCACCACGAGTTAAAAGAACTAAATATCTCTTTTCGTTCACCATCCATCTTGAGCAATGTGAAAGATCGTTCCTCATCAAACGCCGTTTCCTCCATAAAACAAGAAAAGAACCGGAGGAGAGGGGGCGGAGGGAGGGGGGGCAGAGATAAACCGGGGTCGATCTTTTCTGTTGTGTTGAAGAAGTGACCGTTTGCGGCTGTCTCGGCGCCTGCCTTTATGGCCCCTCCTTTTCCAACGATACTATTCTTCATCATTCTATCGAGGGGGACATTTATCTTTCTCTCTCACTCTCTCTTTTTTGACTATAAAAAGACGCTGCTTTTCTTTGGGGCATGAGGTTTTCGAAAAGATGTGCTGTAAATTAAGGGGAAATCAAAAGTAACTTCTTAAGAAAAATATACGACGCCAAATAACAGCTGTCTAGATGCATAATGGTCTCGTATATTTCACTTAGGGACGCCTAAACTTAAATTTTTAGGAGGGAAAAAAATCTCAGTTTACTAAATAAAACTCTGAATTTTACAAATTGATAAAATACAAGTATACTACACAGATACGTTTACCTAAATTATTCATCTTAATGATGTAAAAAATGTAATACTGTTACAACAATACTTTTTCCGAATCGTCAGAAAAAAATTATCAGAATTAGAAAAAATTGGGTGGTCACAATTTTTGCAATGCATTAAGCCACTTTTCATGTCTTTATTCATTCACATTTACTAAAACAGGAAAATAGGCAAAAAACATCTAACAGCTATTAGTATCTGTCGATTACTGCGCTCGAAAATATTTAGAAAAATAAAATCGAAAAAAAAAGGAATTCAAACAACACCATTGTGAATGCGATACCAAATCCGAGGATCAAATAGAAGAAAGAGAGAGAGAGAGGGGGGGGGGGGAACCACAGCTTCCTGGTGTACTGAGGAGGAGGAAAGGAGGGGGGGGGGTCCACGAAAATCAAATGGAACCGGTTTTACCAAGGAATAATTACTACAATTGTAAAAACTCAGGTAAAATAAGGTATAACTAACTGAAAGTCAGGGGGAGGGAGAGTCTTTTCACAGAGAAGAAATTTAAAATACAAATAAAACAAACGTTACCGCCCTCTCTGTGTAGGAAAGGGATTGTCGGGGGATCGTGACTTTCGGGGGAAAGCAAGACCGCTGAGATACCCTAATTTCGGGTTTGGAAAATGACAGGGTTTGATTCAAGAAGGTTCTGGCTTTTGGGAACTGCTGCTAGTTTTCATTTTTCTATTCAAGCAGGTTTATTTTTTGGATGCCCTCTAATTTACTCATCTATTTAACTTTTAGAATTTTACTTTTTTCTCTCGTTTCTGCGGTTGAAATTCTTTTTTTTTTTTTTTTTAATTCTCCAGCAAAGCATGACACTGATCTACTCATATAATTTGCGATGTTTCAATCTTTCTGCATAATCTAATTTAATCATACACATGTGATTAATGATCTGTTTCTGTCCGGACTCCTAATTTTTTTGAGCAGTCACCTTAACCGCGTGTATTTTGCGTCTAGAGTCATTGTATATTTTTAACGAAAGCATCTTGCATCCTATAAGGGCGGATCTAGCTTCTGATTTTGGAAAGGGTCAATTGCAGAAGAAGGGGGTCATCGGTATAGTTTTGGGACAGAAATCCGGCCTCTGAGTAGAATTTTTTAAAATATAAGTCCTCAAAATTTAGTTTTAGACTATCATTGAACACATGAATGGATCATCCTCCCCTCCTCTCTTGTATCTACGCCAGTGTTTTGTGTGGTTCCACCCATCATCATGATTTTCAACCAGATTCAACAATCAGCCGCTCTTCAATCGGTTCAAGCTTTGGTAACATCATATCGCTGTTCAAAAAACTAAGACTGAACTGCTAAGACTAAAATTTCACAAGAGACCAAAATGCAAATTGTGAAAAGAAGTTAAGTAACTGATCCGAGCTGACTGAAGTGATGACAAAGGTATGCATATGTATATTCCACCTATTCTTTACTTTTATGATAACAGACTTGAAACTAAATATTATTAATTTTTAACCCAAATGTTCAACCCTTGGGCAATTACATACAACATTGTTCCTTCAAACTACGCTCTACCTGCCAAAAGTCGAAATATAATAATTTTGTTGATCCACCGCACACTTTAAAGCTTTGTGAGAGATGCTATTGAGCATCAAAACTCAATCACTCAAAAACTAAGAGCTAAGTCATTGTTCTTCTGTGGCAGCGATATAAATTTGAATAATACCACTTTTTTGACTTCTAACGATCTTTCCTCGATGAATATCGATGGTGTGTTTTGTTTCATGGAAATGGGTTTTAGAGTTCGCGATTCATTAAGAGACAGAGAAAATTATATATTTTCGAAAGTTCAGGAAAAGTATAACTGAAATAGAAAATCACTAAATAAGTATCCTCTAAACCGAGGTCAATTGATCCTTTTTAGTTCGACCCTGTAAATATCCGGGAGATTAAGCCGATCTCAAGTTCAAATCCAAACAATAATCGTTTGTTTTTCATTTACCTTGGGGAACCTGGCAATGAAAATTTTTGTGAATTCCGGAAAACGCGATTTATTTTCCAAAGGTTGCCCGTTCGGCCTTCGCTCCGAGGGGAAACAAAGCATTTGGCGGCAAGAATTGTGTCATTTCCGCGTCCATTTAGCTTTAGGCGGGAAGTGGACAGAAAATGTGTGCGCTGTGAGTCGGAGTGGAAGGGACTCAACCAAAAGCAAAAGTGTTTGTGTCTAACAGAGGATCACAATTTTAGTTATTGCAATATTTTTTCCCTTGAAAGTTGAAATGAAGTTTTTTTCCTTCACTATGTGTAAATAAATCACTTGTACCGTAAGTTATTTTATTAAAAACGAATTAATAAAGTCTGACAAAAAAAAAAAGACTCTGTTCCGCTTGAACTAATATTAGCTACTCCAACTTCTATCGCTCGTTAAACCGGGGTATTATATTGTTCTTGGGGGAACTTGATATGTAGGATAGTCTGACCAGTCACCTGAGGGGGAATGAACACCTAGTATTTTTATGAAAAAATAACGTTTTAAGCGGACTTAAAACTACGTGTACCCGCAGCTTTAAAATTCTTCTATATATTTCCAGAAAAAAAAATGAGACAATGCAATGATTTCCCACTGGTTGGGGGGCTCAGTCTGGGCACTTTTTTTTTTTTTTTCATTTCGACCTTCTCTTCCCCTGCAAAAAAAAAAAAAAAAAAAAAAAACTAATGCGTAACCAAAATACTTTTTCTCTCCTGTGACAAATGCCACATTTTTTTAACGATGCTGTGAAATTTTGAAACTGAAATTCAGCTTTTATGTTCATTCACTGGTCAGTCTAACTTAATTCTGTCAGTGGCGCATCCAGAATTGGTTCCTGGGTGGGGTTAAAGGTTCCACGAGTAACTTCAAAATAAAGGGGATGGAGGCTGCCTCACGAACAATTTTCAAAATTTAAGTCCAAAAAGCGCAATCTTAGGTACTGTTTGGTATTATCAGGGAGGTTCATTTTCATGCTTCTGAGAGGGGCTCGAGCCCCTTAGCCCCCCCCCCCCCCCGCCCCCGTTGATGAGCCACTTGAATGCTGCCGTAGCTAAAGGGCAGCATTTGCATCATTGAGTCTTTCATATATTTGAAGAAACGCATTGCATGCCAACGATAATGAACTTTTGGAATTAGACATTTTTTGCCTGCTTAATTTTCGGCAGAAAATAAATAAGTAAGCTTGTGCAGTAAAGCTTAAGTACAATAGATCATAAAAATGCCGAAAAATGAAAAATTGCAGATTCTGCTTTTAACCTTCTCACGGCAGAATATGACTAAAAATGTTTAAATATTTAGAGGGTCGGGAGGGGGCGATGTCTCCCCTAACTTTGAAAATTTAATCTGTTTATAAAAATGTAGGCGTGTTTTTTTTTTTTAAGTTTCAGTACTATACACATTAAGTATATGCTCCCTGATCTCCCTCTGGATACTTTTGAAATAACGGGCCTGATTTTAACTCCAGAGAGAGAGAGAGAGAGAGATAAACTATCACAAGACTGAACCATAAATTCTTCCGTTAAAAAGCAACCTTTCAAAGAGTGATTCAAATTGAATATGTTTGATGTGCGTTTAATCAATGTCTTGTTCCAAATAACAAAATTACTGTCCGTCCTTGAAAACCGCGCTTAGCACTCGCTAGCCATTCCATTTGAAACAGGGGTGATGGGCTGTGAGAGGGAACTTTCCGAAGTTTTCAATTCACAACTTGCATTTGCTATTCTTTTGACATATTCAACTAAATTACAGTCGAACCCGCTTAATGGAATAGTCATTTTGCCATGAAAAATATTCTAATAAGCGGGATATTCCATTATCCGGGATGAAAATAATGCATTTCAATGGTTCGGTACATTGAAAACGTATTACATTAAGCGGGATATTCCTTTAAGCGATATTTTAATAAGCGGGCTCGACTGTATGCATTTGAAATTTGCACCGTTCTATACGTTGTTTGATACTGCTGAAAATGCTTCTTATTATTCTTTCCCTTGTTTGTTATCTTACCTATCATCCCCATTTTGATAAGATCAGAGAAGACCTGAAGCATGCGTAAATACGCGGAGGGTTTTACCTAAGAAAATCAGACAGTATGTGCAGGAGCGACCCGTACTAAAATTTTTGGGAGGGGCAAAATTATCAATTTGCCGAATAAAGTTCCAATTTTACCGAATGATAAAATGCAAGCATGCACACATGTCGTACATGCATAATATTAAAAGAGAAAACATTATGCATCTTTTAAAAAACAATTCTAAGAACAAAAAGAACAAATTATCTCAATGTTGCAATGTTGTCTTCAAATTGCCGAATCGTCAGCAAACTGTGCCGAGTACGGAAATTATTGGGAGGTCACAGTGACCTCCCGTGACCTACCATCGGGGCTCTCCTGAGTTTGTGATACTTTTTCTTGTACACCTGTGATTTGTTGCATAATTGCACAACAAAACCAAGCAGTCCTTCAATCCAGGCTCGGTATCAATGTAGTTTGAGCTTGACGCTATTTACACAGGCACTGTGGCCAAATATTTAGGATTTTCTATCGGAAACGATTGCGGAATAGTTTCCATTCGTGTGTTATGTATCACGAGGAAATGAAAAGGGGACACTTCAATTCAACTGCAAACTTTCCCTCGGAGAACCTTGACCTCCTTTTCCGGTGCCTTTTGTTTCTCGCGCATGCGTAGGCAGCGTTTGAAATTTCATTTCACTGGGTTCTCCTGATCGCTTGTTCATTGGGTCGCTATTATCTACTGTTTGTAAATATATCACAGGAAGTTAGAGGACGGGCGAGCACGTCGATAAATACGAGGCGTGAATTATCGTTTGCTATGTGGGTGAAACGCTTTCTATCGCTGTGACAAATGCAATGGTAGAGATTGATTTAGGAATAAACGGGTATTTAAAAAAACCTCCTTGAGAATAGTCGGAGCAAAAGTAGAATTTCATCTACAATCAGAACCTAATTACCGCAGTGGCACAGGCCCCTTCTCTTACATTTCAGGGGGGGCCAAAATCCCCTTACTTCATCCAGCGACTCTTAAATACGAAATGCCTACTATATATATTACTAAAATGTCTACTGTATATTTTACTAAAATGCCTACTGTATATTTTAATAAAATGCCTACTGTATATTTTAATAAAATGCCTACTGTATATTTTACTAAAATGCCTACTGTACATTTTACTTTTAATACTAAAAACCAAAACCTACTGTGTATGTCGACGTATATTTTTCTCTTAATAATTTGGTTGCATCATTATTATTTTTTTCAGTTCGATCTTTGCACGAGTTTACATATGAAATGTTATGAAAATGCAGTATCCAAGTTAGGATTATCCGAGGTATTCGGTTACCTGCGGTTACCGTCCCACCATATTTCGCGGGTTGAGTTTACTGTAGTTGAAATAGCCAACCTGTGTGATAATTGTACCAACCACCTTCTTAGTATTTTTAACATCTGAACTTTTCTTTTCTGAAAAAAAAAGAGATATTCGAACCAAAATGCCACCCCCTATAATACAGTGGTCCGGAATGTGGGTCGCCAGGGGCACTTTTTTTTTCCAGTTTTTGTCAGGAAAAATTTACGTATCTCTTGTGTGTAGTAAGCTAACAAGAGTGGAAGGAGGAAACGGAGGCTCAGAAATTTTTCGAAGACAGCGACAGACAAGGGCGGATCTAGAAATGTTCCAAGGGAAGGGCGATTGATTTTTTTTTCTTACTTGTGCCCACTTTTTTCGCTGCGCATCCTTGTTAAAACATGCTGATTACAAATGTTTTGGTCCTCCATTTCAAAAAATTTCCAGATCAGAGCCCCGAATATCCGCACCCTTTCCCGAAATGTTATCAAAAAGCAACTAAAATTGCCTTTTTTTGAACTTCAAAATCTAAAAACTGCTGGGGAAGAGTCCCTCAAGGGAGGGGCGATCGCCCCCCAACGCACCTCCCTTGTATCCGCCCTTGGCGACAGAGATGTCGTTTAAAATTCACCAAGTATATCTGTCAGTTGAAAAAAATCATATTTTTAAAAATAATTTTCGGCAGGAAAAGCCGTTTTAAACTGGAATATTTCTAATGAGATTAAGTTTACATTACATGAAGAGCTGATGTGAATCTAAACCGCAATAACCCAGATTTAGAGATAACATAGGCAGGGAAAAGAAAAAAGAAGCCTTTTCCCAATTTTTAAAATACACGCATGACAAACTTCTACCACTTGTGTGCAAAAAATATCCATCACAGCACTTCCTACACACGGCAATGTACGGGTTTCAGACACCAAACGAAAAAAAAAAGGGGGGGGGGCTTCTCTTGTTGATCTCGTCCCCCTCTATTTCTCTCTTCTTTTATCCTCTTTTATTTTTCCTCACTTTCTTTCTTCTTGTCGTCTGTTTCGGTTCGTCTGCACAAGCGCGTCGCCTATTCAAAGTGGCGTTCAGCAGCGACTTGGCGACAATTCGGCGCCAAATGGGAGCGAAGATAATGCCGAATTATTTGCAACCGTTTCCGTGTGGTTACGAAACACGCCACTGACTCGGGACGCTGTCAGTGGCGTGGCGCGTTGGAGGGCGGAACTTTGTTGGGTGGTAGAATCCGTGCCACTGATTTAACCAGTCCCGTCATTTAGGGGTCCACTGCAACCGTAACAACTCTGGCTTTGAAAGATTAATCTTTTTGCATATGTGGGAGTGTTTTCTGGTAACATTGCCACTGAGTATAACCCTTAGACCCCCCCCCCCCCGCCCCGGTAAAAATTCGAAATGACGAGTTTGAATTTGACATAAAAGAGACTAAAAGAAGATCCAACTCCGAAAAAGTTATGAAGCAGCAGAAAAATATTTCTATAACTACGGTAATAAATTGACTGGGGTTAGACCACTGCACTCAAAATCTTGAATAAACCTCGTGTTAAGATTTTCTATGATAAGAAGCAAAAGTTTTACAAAATAATTCTTGAAAGTTTGTCGCAACCCACTGGGTGTGTGTGAAGGGGGGGGGGGATTCCTGACAAAAAGTTACATTAAAAAAAAAAAAAAAAAAAAAAAAAAAAACTGTGGCAGGTGAAAGAAAACTGACTATAATTCTGAAATCAACATGAGACTTAAAAACAGCTCAAAAATCAAACTCACCAGAAATTTCGTTAATAACTAATCCTATGTTTATGGTTTTTTTTTTCTTTTTTTTTTTTACAAGCATTAAATTTTAAACATCAATTCACTTTCTCTCCTTCACTATTTTTAGGGTAATACTTGTTTCCGCGCGCGCTCGCAAATGTATAAATTTGATTTTCACAAGAAAAAACTAGACACCAGATATATATCGATTGACTTTCTTCTTTTTTTTTTTTTGATACAACACAATTTTATATTTTTTTTAGTCACGCTAATTATATTTATGCTGAATTCTGTGTACGTAGTAATTTCTATATCTTTTCAAGAGCCATTTTAACCTTTTAGAGCGAATTTGCCGAAATATTTTCCCACTTTTCAAGCCTAAACATCCAGGCCTCTTCTAAAAGAATGTTTAATTTTCAAAATTATTATTATTATTTTTTTTTTTTGGTTTAACTGACTCAATTTTGAATCCGTGCAATTTCAATACCACTTGGAACAATGTTCGTTTTAGTAAGACAATATTCAACTGATTTCAAATAAAACAATAACTCCTTTCCTCTTGCTCCTGTAAAAATCCGTGGCTGAGCTTTCGTCCCCTGGTTTTCATGCCTGCAACATTTTAGAGCTAGAGCACACAAAGCTCAAGCGCAAACAATTTGCCTAAAATTAAAAACCATTACTTACGTATATTGTACAAACACTTTCATATTTTTTCTATTAAAAAATTGGCACCGTTAAGACCGTTTTTTTTTTTGAAAATAATAAGATTGTTAAGATCTTGTGTTTTTTATATGATGAATGCCAAACCAATTTGAAAGAAATACTTTTCCCCTTAAATTAAAATTGAGGTCATAAAAGTTGAAGATTGTGTGTTTTGCTATTGCTTCGTTTGCTCGCTTTTAACCAAAACGTCCTGCGCGAGTGACATTTTTCAACCGCATGTTTGGATCTGTGGCGCACAGAGAAAAGCAGTCCGTAAGCAGTCTCCGTAACATCTTACTCACATTGCACACAGTTCCAATTTTCGTGTTTACTTTCTTGCACGTGTTTATCTTCTTTCTTGAAAAAATTTTCCCACATTTTCCTCTTTCCTTTGGATTTTTAATATTTTCCCTTCTCTCTCTCTCTCTCTCTTCAGTGCTCTTACACGCTTTTTTTTTTCTTACGCAATCTCTAATAGAAACAAACTTTCTTATCTCGATGTACACGGGGAAAAGAAATTCCCCACACTTGATGTTCAGAGGCTCGGGTTAAAAACATTCCAGAATTCCCCGCCGTGGAGATGGTGGTTTCTCACTTCAAAAGCGGAATCTGCTCTCTCCGCGCAATCAAAGAGAGAGAGAGAGAGAGAGAAAAAAAAAAAAGAGAGGAGACTTCTATGACTCAACGTTCTGGAGGGAGGCGAGGAAGTGCATGCGCTCAAATTGCAGGAAGGTTATAAAATACAGTTGTGACAAAGGACAACTGGAAAAACCGACGCAGAGACAGAAACGCAGATTGAAAAATTTATAGCAAGGAATAAACGTTTGAAAGGAGAGAATTATCTAATAAGTTTTTTTTTCCTTCAAATATGCCAATGAATATCGTGAAAAATTAAATGAGGTGGAGGGGGGGGGTGGCCATTAAAAAATCAATTCATTTTAAGCAAGGAAGAAAAAAACAAGCAAATTTGTGAGGATTTCTCTTTTAAAGACACACACCGATAAAAGTTCTTCTGATAAACAAGAAAAAAAAAAAAAAAGCTGAAACTGGATTTCCTATCGAGCGATTTGGGGAGCGGTAAGGCTAAGCTTGATCTTCATTTCATGAGTAAAAATTAAGCATGAAAATTTTTTCACAAAAATTTTGAATGATTAAGACGTAATTAAAGAGAAAAAACCAAAATGTAAGTTTGCAGTTAGTGCAATATCGACAAGGTGCATCGTAATTTATTCTAGATAAAATGCTTTATTGTATGTTACGTGATGTCATACTGCATAAAATAATCAACTTTATTTTCTTCTTTTTTTCCTATATGTTAAAAACTTTTGTTTAAAAATAAACAAAATGAATTTGTTGCTGCAAATGAAAAAAAAAATATTCAAATTTTCTCCAGAACAATCTGTCACTTGTTCTGCTGAAAATTTAAGCGTAAATTATTTAATCGTCTGTTACGTTTCTTATTAAATGTACCTTCCACCCTACCGTGCAAAACTCTACTACGAATTTAGATTTTCAAAAGTTGGTACCTCTAGTTATAATGAATGCTATTACTCGTATTTACTTCCACAACGCATTTTTTTCCCCTTTCAAACTATAGATAAAGTATAAAAAATGTGTAATTTCACATTTTCAGTGTTACCTTTCTGACAATTTACTTCATTATACATAATAACGAACTCCTAAATTTATTCATCTTTGAAGCAATTGGAACAGCTAAATCCCCCCCCTCCCCCCACAATGTCTTCAAAAAGTCGTCCTCTCTTCTGTGTTATTAAACCGATGTAGGTCGCAACGCTTGGCCGGACAGACGACCATCATTTTCGGCTTGACGAGTGGAAAACTTTTCTGTTGTCACCCCTGTTTTTGAATCGTTAAAATGGATGGACGATTTCTTCAGACTATATCAGGCTTGTGCGACAATTTTGACAGTGTTCTGAAAGATGTATGCTGAAAGAAAATAACTCTATTGGTAGAAGAAACAGAATTAAACAGAAGAGAAAATGAGATTGCTTCGTCAGCAATACTGGAACATTTGTAAATGCAAAACTGGCTTGGCCGATGTTCATTTAGAACGGCGTTTCCCAGCCTTTTCCAGCTCACGTGCCACTTGGTTGTACATCGTGCTAAAGTGTACCACTTCGTAAAAATGATTGTGTTTCATGGAATTCTTATTACAAGTGTGCTTATTTATTTGCATTAGTCACATGTGTGTGTGTGTGTGTGAGTGTTTGCTCAAAGTTTTGTACTTATCAACCAGGCCCATCATTTAGGGGGGCAGGGGGGGTCAATTGCCCCCCCCCCTGACTTTGAGAAATCAATGAATTTACATATAAGTGGGCGTAGTTTTTGATGTTTTCTGGTGAAATTGCATTGTTTTTACCCTTTGCCCCCCCCCCCTGGAAAAACTTGAAATGACGTCCCTGTTATCAACTATCTTTTCATGTTTCGTTTACTAATAAATGTTTTTGATAAAAATACAATGTTAAGTTTAAATAAAAAACTAATTTGTTTTCTTATTATAGTCGAATATTTTCAAAAAATTAAAGTTAAAAATACTTTATGGTATGATACTTTCAATTCAAATTATCTTCATAAATGACAAGAAAAAATGCTTCTATGACACTTTGGTGTTATCATATTTATTTTACATCACATCCGCCATTACTGATTGTTTTTCTCGTACCACAAATCAGTAACTTGTGTACCACAGATTTAGAAAAGCAGATTTTGAAATACGTTCAAAAAATGTTGGATTTGCATTCAGATAACAATGGAACCATCAGATAACAATTTTCTGGAAATAGAGCACATGCATTGAGAAAGTAGAAAGGGGGGAGAAAAAAAAAGAATTTGAATTTTGACGTCTCGAAATCAAATTATACTTTTCGCAATGACGAATTGCTATAGTGTGTGTGTGTGTGTGTGTGTGTGTGTGTGTGTAGGCGATCGTGTGAGCATGCTCCTTTGCCACCATGAGCTGTATAGCCCTCCTGCGAGGCAGGTGAGCAAGACCGGGTTAGTAGAGCACCGGGACGCGAGACGTTGGCAGAGTGGCAATCTGAAAGAGGGACTACACGACGTTTGAGGTCCAAAAAGAAAGCGCGAAGGAATTTGTCATTTCTCAAAAATTTCAAAAAAGTTTTTGGTGATCGCAAATAATTTGCGATGAAACGAAGAGGTGGTCCGATCCCAATCTCTTCATTTATTCGAGGCCTACTGTGTTTTTAATTGCGCTGTCTTGTTTAACTAATCACTGTTCGTATCCCCTGCAGAACAGGAAAAAGTTTGAAAAATAATTTAAATATTTCGCCTCCTCTACTATTTACCTCCAAACCGTCTGCAGGGACACTTATTAAAACCCTGCTTAGGCTCCATCGGCTTCATTAATCCACTTCCCACAGAATACACGGAGCCCTAATCGCTTATAAAAGCTCAATTATTTACATTTGCATGAGCGCTCTGCTTTCTGATCGAAATGTTAACGATTCACGTGAGTATATCTCCGAAAAAAAAGAGAAAAAAAAAAATCGCAGAAAAATACATGAAGTCAAGCAGACGGCAAATGAATAGGTTGTACGTGATGCGAAGAGAGAGGCAACAAAAAGTACGTGCGAGACATGCCAATACGAGGAGTTATGAGAACGCCTTTGTTTGGGTGAAATCTCTTGCCCATGTAAAACGAAACAAATTGATGGTGGGCCTTTGTGTGCTGAAAGGAATTTTTTTTTTGAAAATGCCGCTTAAAATACTAATGGGAGTATGAATACGTATACATGTAAACAAGAATAAAGCCGCTATGTTTTGCGAATTATGCTCCATCGATAGGATGGCCCACCTCTTTATATCCTTTGTCCTTATAAAGGGAAGACTTGGAAAAGTTGATTCCCTTTTTTGTTGGAACATTTAATATTCGTTTGATTTTAGAATAGTCATTAGCCCAGCTAAATGCTAGGTCTCTTTTTTTTTTTTAATTTATAAATTAGAATAATATATTGTTACAAACATTGTTGAATAATTATTGTCAAATTTTGAAAAAAAAGTGGTTTTTTTAAAACTGTTTTATTCTTAATTTGTTGTTAATCCCATGAAATTTCACTTAAAATTATCATTGTTCTGTTGCAACATTACTCGTAAGTTGTCTTTCCTGCAGGCCCGTCATTTAGGGGGGAGGGGGGGGGGGTCATTTGCCCCCCTGACTTTGAGAAATCAATGTATTTTTATATAAATGGGCGTGGTTTTTTTGTTTTCTGGTGAAATTGTACTGTGTTTTTACCCTTTGCCCCCCCCCCCTGGAAAAACTTGAAATGACGTCCCTGCTTTCCTGCTTCACATCGTTTTTCGCGAGAAATTGCTAGGTGTCGCCAAATTTGGCTTCCTTTGGTTACATTTGGAATCTGTTGCTCAGCTTTTCATGGTTTAGCAGAATATTTTTCCCATGTAAAAAAATTACAGTGCAGATTGTAGAGTTTTTAAGATTTGACATTTTTAATAACTAATTCATTTATGGCTGAAGCAGAAATGTTTTTATGTTTTTGCCGAAAAAATAGTACTACAATCACGGAAATACTAATTTCTAAGAGGGGATCCTCCTATGCTATCTGAACTTTAAACTCCTTTTTCTCACAACTTTAAAAGTTCACATGCAATTCTTTGCTTCTCCCTGCCTCAATTTTAAAGTTAAAAATAAATGAATAAGTAAACATTTTCGTCTCTAGAGTGTATCTTTTTCACTAACAAAAGAAAAATTCCTTCCAATGGATGAATATCGTCATCTCGACGCCGATTAATACTTCAGTATATAGCTTTCATCAATATGTGGATTCTCAGAGATGTATAATATAAATGTCATGAGCTTGTGTAACGAAACGGCTTTATCTTCTATCAAAATAATTAATCGACAACCTAAAATCACTGAGCACGAAATGTATCGATAGTAAAAACATCGATATAATATCAAATGCATCATTGTTTTAAGAACATACGTAGAACAACTGCGAGAGAAAATATACAAAAAACTCGTATTTACAAGATTACTTTTTCAATACGGAAAAGTAAAACAACACAATTGAACTGTAAAAAAATCACCAGCACCGGAAACAAAGAAAAGAGGGGGAAAAGCGCTCTTAATAAAAGATGTCAGTTAGGCAAATATTTAAAATATTTTTCAAGACATTCTATGAATAAATTAAACGTCCATTGTTTCAAAAGTAAATAGTTCTGTACTACTTAGAGGATGAAGAAACGAAAATTCCATAAATCCTTTTTCTATTATATTAAAAAAAAAAAAAAAAAACTATGTAGGAAGTAAATTTTGTTTTCATATCATTTAATAGTAGAAAAAAAAAGTCATTGTAATGTGAGTAGTATTTTAACATATATATATATATATATATATATATATATATATATATATATATATATATATATATATATATATATATATATATATATATATATATATATATATATATATATATATATATATATATATATATATATAATATAAGCATTCTTATAATGACTGTCCATAAAAATCGCCCATTGAAATAGTAAAGAAAACAGAAATATATAATACCCCCTTTTTTTATTCGCGCTTTATTTTCTTGATGTGTAATTTTTTATCTTTTTTATGTAATTGTCTTAGCAAATAGTTGTTGCGTAACTGCCGTGTGGAATAATTTTTATTGCATGGTCTACTGATTCCACTAAAGACGATGATTTTTTTTTTTTGTTGGAAAAGGAGAAAAAGAAAATAATCGCGGCTTACATCAAAAGATATTCGCTTCTCCGAAATCTGGGGGTGGAACTTTTTCCGCATCCTCCCCCTTCGCAACGAATGATTTGAATCGATGGTTAAGAGAACGGCAATTGCGGTCGGTTTTCGGCGAAAATGCCCTTTCATTTTTGCCGAAGTATAATTATATATTTAAATTTAACTGCCGCGAATTTGTAGATTTGTTTGTTGTTGGAAACAATGTTTCAAACCACAGCATTTTTTGATTAAATTTCTTACGACGTTTCCGGTAAATGTATGCATTTATCTCCTTTTAATTGGGTAGAGTTGTAGAATTACAGTATTTTTTACAGTAAAGAGAAAATAATGAATGGCTTTGAATAGGTGTAAATT
Source organism: Uloborus plumipes (assembly GCA_038373865.1). Taxonomy (NCBI): domain Eukaryota; kingdom Metazoa; phylum Arthropoda; class Arachnida; order Araneae; family Uloboridae; genus Uloborus; species Uloborus plumipes. The sequence goes on along the minus strand of JAXGGA010009250.1, from coordinate 1,503 downwards.
TTTTAATGACGTGTTTGTAAAATCCACACGCGATAGAGGTATAATTTCATCGCAGCTGGAGGTATGTTGGTGCTTTTTTATTTTGTGTTAAAAGGAAACTTCCGGGTATGTGTCATCAATGTTTATCAACAAATAAGGTCATTGTCACGAAATAAGGATTCCCGACATTTTTGATTTTGAAGTGAAGCTTTTTATGTGACGGCTTTGAAAATTTAATGCGCAAATTTTGCGTGACGAGCGTGACGAGCGTGACGTAGTGTTTTTTTAGTTGTTGCCAAAAACAATTAAAAATAAAAGTAGTTATAACGTTGGTTTTGTTAATAAATTTAACGTATTTATTTCAAGGCTGAACCTAAGCAAGCACATAATTGTGGATTTTATACATTTTAAATTTCTTTTAAATAATGCAGGTTTTCAAAGATTTTTTTGATTCAAGTGAAGCCATCAGTTTAAAAGCGTTTTTAGAAGCTTTTGAAGTGAAACTTTTTACGAAAGAGCTTTTTAATTCTGATCCGATAATTTCTCATCTTAACCCTCGTGGCCTCGTGGTTCCCTCCCATTTCGGTTACACTCAAGATTCTTGGGGTCATAAACGACCCCAATGTTTCCTTTAATTAGTTTATTCTGATTATTGAATGTTACATGCATTTTTTCAGTTCACACACTTTTTAATGACAATGAAGTTAAAATAAAAAAGCGCAATCAAAGTAAAATTTAGTTTATGCATAAAAAATAAAAATATTATAGCAAAGCTTACAATAAGTGTAGATTTATTTTTACGACTGTTACAGACCTGAAACAAGTGATTTTTGCAAGTGAATATCAAACACTTGTGTCATTTTTCTCTACATTTTCTATACAGTTCTGTCGGAGAAGAGTTGCAACGTCCTCTTTTTTTTTTGGCATTCTGGGGTAGTGACCCCAAGTGTCTTGTGTCCAAATAATAAATTCGGGAAAAATAAAACGAAATAATTGCATTATTTTGCATAAAAAACTAAAAGAATAAAAGTCACAAAATGCCATTAAAAACAAATGGTTGATTAACAAGATGTATTAAACAGAAATTGCACTGGGGTCATATATGACCCCAAGGAACCCACGAGGGTTAAAAACGAAGATTATGATGCCCAGTGACAAATATGTACATTTATGCAAATAAGTGAATGATGAACACAGCTATTCGTAAGCGATTGATGAATAATTAAAATGATTCTCCGTAATACAAAGTTTCACTTCTAACCTCTCTCTTTATTGCACAAAATTTTTTAAAAATAAATTTTTAAAATGACTTACGATTAATCATTTTTTACTTGATTCTCCATTTAATTGTGCGTAATCAAGTAGCAGTGGTGTGTACGTAAATAATTTATGAATGGTTAAAAATATTTTGTTTTGGAACAAGAAATATAATATTAAGTGCCCATTTTCATCTCACTAGGAATTAAAATATGATAAACGATCTTGCTCAATTTAAATATGTGTGGTATGTGTGTGTTTTTAAAT
>JAXGGA010009249.1:0-52372 GCA_038373865.1 Uloborus plumipes | reverse complement strand
GGACAACGGGGGGGCATTAAGTTATGGAACTCGAGTAATCGAAAATGCAGCTTACCGAAAACGAAAGCAAAATTACAGAAAAAAAGTATACTATCACTGAAACTAATAAATTTATAATAGGAGTATAAAAGTTACTTTATTTCTGTTGTAGATTTTATTCTGCTTTCAATGCTAGCTCACAAAAAACAATTTTACTAAAATTTAGTTTTTGGCACTAGGGTTACAGACAGTACAGTTTAAACAAGGGTTTTTACCGCAGTCTCCAAAACCATGCCAACCATTTTAATGAACAATGGTGCCCTCTACTACCACAACTACTACAAATACCACAAGAATCCAAACAAGAACAAGGCCTCTGAAAAAGCTTCCCCCCACCCTTTTTTTTAAATTTGAAATTAACATTGCGCTGTGACTCCCTCCGCTCTCCCCAAATGGAAAACCCTAGGCATACAAGAATTAAGTTTTAAAATATTTTTTTATGAAGCCCTCCCAAATTAAAAAAAATCGTGATTCGGACGTCCTAACTCAGATCCTTGACCACCCTATGGAGTTTTCAAGTAGTTTAAGGTTAGCTGTCTTGCATTCTTGCTCAAAATATCTTCAAATTGCAATCATAAAGATTTAATTTTATTAAAATATATATCTTTTATATTTGTCACTGGTATCCACAGGAACAAAGTACAAATCTTGATGCTGTGCTTTGGAATGGGATCCCTGACTGTTTCCTATTTAAAACAGATAACTCATTGTAGTTAATTTTGCATTTCAGTATCTTCACTGAAGAAGGAGGAACCCCCAATGATGAAAGTTTTCAAGAGGTTCTGACTCTGAGAAGGAAGCAAGTGTACTACTACTACTAGTCTGTGGAGTTCGCGACAAAAACAGCCGAAATATTTCACTTCCGGATACCAGTGTGAAATTTGGTACAGAGCTTAGGTACATATATAAGAACAAAAAACCGCCGGGAGACACTTGATCAGGGGTCATGAACTCCCGTGATGACGTCATCAAGATGGCCGCTTTTACAGGTAAATACGTTCGTTTAATTACTTAAAACTCCATCATAGACTCAAATATTGCAAAACTCAAATATATCATCTAAAAGCTCTTTAAAAGAGCTATCTAGAAAGATTTAATTTTTCTTTCTGAGGTCAAGGTCCCACCTGTACTGACGTAAAAGTGGCCATTTTGATGACAGGTAAATACGTTTGTTTAACTCCCCTTAAAACTCCATCATAGATTCAAATATTGCAAAACTCAAATGTATCATCTAAAAGCTCTTTAAAAGAGCTATCTAGAAAGATTTAATTTTTCTTTCTAAGGTCAAGGGCCCACCTGTGATGACGTCATTTGAGGCCATTTTGATGACGTCATTACAGGTGGGACCTTGACCTCAGAAATAAAAATTAAATCTTTCTAAATAGCTCTTTTAAAGAGCTTTCAGATGATATCTTTGAGTTTTGCAATAATTGAATCTATGATGGAGTTTTAGGGGGAGTTAAACAAACGTATTTACCTGTAAAAGCGGCCATTTTGATGACGTCACCACAGGTGGGCCCTTAAAATTAGAAAGAAAAATTAAATCTTTCTAGATAGCTCTTTTAAAGAGCTTTTAGTTGATATATTTGAGTTTTGCAATATTTGAATCTATGATGGAGTTTTAGGGAGAGTTAAACAAACGTATTTACCTGTAAAAGCGGCCATTTTGATGACGTCATCACAGGTGGGCCCTTAAAATTAGAAAGAAAAATTAAATCTTTCTAGATAGCTCTTTTAAAGAGCTTTTAGTTGATATATTTGAGTTTTGTAATATTTGAATCCATGATGGAGTTTTAGGGAGAGTTAAACAAACATATTTACCTGTAAAGGCGGCCATTTTGATGACGTCATCACAGGTGGGCCCTTGACCTTAGAAAGAAAAATTATATCTTTATAAACAGATCTTTTAAAGTACTTTCAGATGATATAGTTGAGTTTTGAAATATTTAAATATATGATGGAGTTTTAGGGGGAGTTAAACGTATTTACCTGTAAAAGCGGCCATTTTGATGACGTCATCACAGGTGAGGCCTTGACCTCAGAAAGAAAAAATAAATCTTTTTAAATAGCTCTTTTAAAGAGCTTTCAGATGATATATTTGAGTTTTGCAATATTTGAATCTATGATGGAGTTTTAAGGGGAGTTAAACGAACGTATTTACTTGTAAAAGCGACCATTTTGATGACGTCATCACAGGTGAGGCCTTGACCTCAGAAAGAAGAATTAAATCTTTCTAAATAATTCTTTTAAAGAGCTTTCAGGTGATATAGTTGAGTTTTGCAATATTTCAATCTATGATGGAGTTTTAAGCAGTTAAACGAACGTATTTACCTGTAAAAGCGGTCATTTTGATGACGTCATCACGGAATGACCTTGACCCCCGATCAAGTGTCTCCTGGCGTTTTTTTGTCCTCCTATGTGAATTTAAGCCCCACATAAAATTTCAGACTGGTATCCGGAAGTGAAATATGTTTGCACTAACTCCACGGACTATACTACTAACTCCTTCTGCTAGTACTTCAACAACTATGTAAAACTCAGCTGTATTATGTACATAGTATGAAGCATATACTTTGAATAAGTGAGGGAGAACCTAATGAAATATAACTACAAACTGAATCGGTGAGAGCAAAAACAACATCCGTCACGAAAATTCGTTTTATATGGAAACGAGATGAGGGAGGAAAGATGCATGTTGATATCGAAAATCACGTCAGTCAGGTTACTAATTTAAAAGATACGGGGCCTGTTATTTGAATGTTGACCGTAGAAAAAATGCTAGAAATTAGACGTTTTTTTTCTCTCCTGAACTATGAAGTTCTTGACTGACGTTGTTTTTGCACTGGCCGATTCAACTACGCTGTAATTTTAAAAAAATATTTCAGGTACTGATCATAAAGTTTAAGGAAAATTACCCCCCCCCCCCAAAAAAAAAAAAAAAAGAAATTCAAAGGATGAAGTTCGCCCAACTACTGCTTCGGCTACCCAACTACATCCGTGTCCGATGTTTGTGCATCCATAAGCTCCCAATTTTTCTCATTGAAAAATAAAAGCGTTCCTTGTAACGCCGAAACACGTGTCTGCAGTATCCCTGCTTATTAGTGCTAAAAAAAGTTGGCTTAAAAATTTGCAATTTTACCCCCTAGTTTTACAAAGTTCCTACGCCACTGGTACATGAAGAGATTTAACCTAGTCATGAATGAAAACAAATGAAAAATTTTTTCTTTGACCTCATTTAAAAGTTTTTAATTATTAATTATTCAAATTTTCATCAAAAAATGCTGCACTAAATTTCTCAAAAAATAATTTTTAAAATTCTGAAAAAAATCAAAAAATTACTTTGTATTATTATCTTGCATCTCACTAAGTTCCATAATGGAATCAGGTAAAACAGGGAGGGAGGACAAGTATCACATATGTATCAAAAATGCCGCATTTTGGACATTTAGATTTCTGATAGATTGATCAAATATTACTCAAAAGTTTAACAATCAGCACAGAAAACGATAAATAACCTGCTAATAGTAATGTCAAACCTTCTAATAACTTTCATAAAAATCGAATGAAATTAACAGCTGACTTAAACCTTGCATTAGTTGAAATCATGCAATATAAATTGTGGTGACAAAATATGGGTGCAACTGTCACTTTAGCACAGCACGTAAATATTTTTATGATAATAAATAATAATGATTCCCAATAAAATGGGGTTTTTTTCTTAAAAGGTCTTAAAAGGCTAGTTTTTTTTTATGATTATTTGTACTGAATACTGTGGCTAATGTTTTTTACTACTAAGGAATTTATTTTTCTCATTATGTTTACAGATTTTTAGCCACAGGAGAAACATTCAGAAGTTTAAGTTTCTCATTCTAAATTGGCAGAAGCAAAGTCTGGAAAATTGTACCTGAAACTTGTGAAGCAATTTGGAAGTGTTTCAAGAAGCAGTGCCTCCCTTTCCCAGAACAGTTGAGGAATGGCAAAGTATTGCAGCAGACTTCGAAGGAAAATGGCAGCTGCCACATTGTTGTGGAGCCATCGATGGAAAACCAAACTTTAAGGAAAAAAACTAAAGGTAAACAGGAACGACTGCTTCGTATTCCATCCTGTGGTGAAAGAGTGTGCCCGCTTCCAAACCGGTTCTGAAAAGTTAACAGCAGCGAAGACGGCAAAAGATGACGTCCTCATCATTGGAGTCATAGAAATAGTATAGGAGTTGTTGAAGCTTTCGCTTATTTCATTCAAAATTACGATATATTGTGATGATAGTTCCTGATTTGATACATTTCCGATGCTCTGACACATCTCCGATGACAGCAGAGAAAATCAGCGATAAGAGATTTTTCGAAGAAAATCACGATTTTGGAGTATCGTAACAAAAAACGAGCTGTAATTCATGAGACCAACTTCTCCGATGATGAAAGCATGCTTTTGTCAATGTATTCTGAATGCTTAGATAGTACAGCACTTGCTAACTATCAGAGTATTATCTTGTATTACATAGGGGTATTTGTAATTTCAAAAATAATACAAAATTATACTTGCACATTGTGTGTTGAGATGTTGCTCGACAAAGAGCCATACACTAGCAACTTAAATTGTACAAATCCCAAAGCTTTTACATCATATATCTCAAAGGGCAGCTTGTTTATTTGCTCCAAAACAGTTTTTAAAATTATTTCTACTGCAGAGAAAGCTTTTCAAATGCTCAAATCGAACCAGAAAATTTTAAATAAGAATGTAAACATTGCAGTAAGACTAACAGCAAACGAATATACAGGGTGTCCACTCCAATCGTGGACCAATAGCTAATTTCTAAACCGTTAGAGATAAGCAAATAGTTTATTTAGGAAAAAATCTCCAAATTACGAAAGGAATTTTGGGTCTATTCAATGTTTTTCAAAAAATCAAATTTTGAAAGAGTTACGAAATTTAAATTTTTATACAGCCCCCCAGTCCTATTAATCATATTTAAAAAAACATTCTTGACACTGTAACGTTTAAAACTAAAAAAAATCTACCACAAAAATTGATCGAGTTATGACGTTTTGAAAAATCAAGATTTTGCATTATTTCATGACGTCATCAAGAGATCGCTTAAGGGACCGTATGCGAAATCATTCAAAATCTTGATTTTTCAAAACGTCATAACTCGGTCAATTTTAGTGGTAGAAGAGTGATTTTTTTTTTAGTTTTAAACGTTACAGTGTCAAGAATTTTTTACTAAATATGATTGATAGGACTGGGGGGCTGTATAAAAATTTTAATTTCGTAACTCTTTCAAAATTTGATTTTTTGAAAAACATTAAATAGACCCAAAATTCCTTTCGTAATTTGGAGATTTTTTCCTAAATAAACTTTATGCTTATCTCTAACGGTTTAGAAATTAGCTATTGGTCCACGATTGGAGTGGACACCCTGTATATTAAATAAAGGCTTACAATTTTCTCATCCCATTTCTAAAGAAATCGGGTGTGAGCTTCTGCATGAATCTCAAATGACGACAAAAATTATTCAAACATACATTAATATCAGACTTCATTCTCATGCTAAATTTTTAACTTTACAAAAATGCCAAAAATGCCACAACAGTACGCCAAAAATTAAATAAGATCATTTTATTTAAGAATTGCTTTGCTCATACAATTAAAGGTTTACTATTTCATATGCTAAAATAAAATAAACTTCATTTTGTTATGTGTATGTATTTCATTTTGTTTTTGCCATTATAAATAATTTGTATTGTAATAATATGATCAATTTTGAAAAACTCTTTCTATAATATTTTCTGTGGATTCTTTCTATCAAGGATTTAGAATTGCCGAGTTCGTCTCTAGTTGACAGCTGTGTTCTGTGACGATTTAAATGAAAAATCTTCTTTTAACTTAAAAGAGAAACTATTAATATTCCTTCACCTTCATTGTTTACTTAAAACGTTTAAATAATTAAATGCATTTGTTTAAAAAATAGTTTGTTATGAAATAGTGAAGCATTTTTGTGTGAATCTAAGAAGGAAATTGTTTCAGTGAACAAAGCATATTCCCCTAACCAGACCGTTTGACAGGTGCCGTCTTCGCACCTGTCAAACGGAGGGGAGAAATCGTCACACTTTTCGCCTTCAGCACGCATTCCTGTTTACCTTTAGTTCAGTGTGGAAAACATGTGCTAAGAGACTGTCCGTACAAAAAGACTTACAGCACAGTTTTATTAGCAGTGGCAGATGCCAATTATAAATTTATAATGATAGATTATGGTCATTTTGGCAGTGAATCTGATGGTGGAATTTTTAGCAAAACAACATTCGGCAATTATTGATCCAAAACGAGCTGAAATTTCCTTCACCAGATCTATTTCCAAATTCAAACATAACTTCCCCTATTTTATTGTAGGGGATGAGGCTTTTCCTCTGAGATGTAATTTGCTACGTCCTTTTCCAAGAAGTTAAACTCTCACCAACGAAATCACTTACAATAAGAGAATTTGGAGAGGCAGAAGAGTTGTAGAAAATGCATTTGGCATTTTAGCTGCCAGGTTCAGAATTTTTAGGCGTGCATTAAATTATAGTGACAGTAGTGTCAACATCATGTGTTTTGCACAATATGTTAGTTGAAAAGTCTCCTGCTTATTGTCCTGTTGGGGGGGGGAAAAGGCTAAAAGTTATGAGAAAAAAAGCAAAATTTGAAAATCGAAATAGCAAGTTTAGTAGCAATATGTATAAAGGGAAACAAAATGCTTAAGAGATAAGTATAAAACTTATTTATGCAATGAAGGCAAAGTTTCATGGCAAGGAAAATTTTTCGGTTAACCTCCAGTTTCTCCGATTAAGTAAATAAATACATAAAAGGAATACATATTACTGAGTATTGTTTTATTAATTTTAATACTATTTAAATTAGGTTCAATTGTATTTCATAATTAAGGCAAACTAGAATTTTGTTTTCCAGGATAGCTGTAGGGGCCAGTTATAACATTGCCAAAAATGTAACAAAATCCTTATGAAAATGCATATGTCAAAAAAATTATGTTCTTAAAAATGTTTGAGAAAGTATTTATATTTTAAGGTACTTGCTAGCAGCTGTGGCGGCCGTTAGATGTCTTGTGCAGCACCTCATCCGAACGTGTTGTGGTAACCTCAATAGCCACGATCTGGTGCGTTTCCGCATAATGGCTGAAGGTTTGAACCCATTGCAACAACTTTGATGTCCGTGTCGGAAGTGACAGTGGATAGAGTAGTATACATAATTATGAACGTGTTGGAATCCCATGAAGAGATCAGCTTGAGTGATGGATTCACAATTGATGTCATCACCGTTAGAAGAGAAGTTGGTGCTGGAGGAAATAGAAAAGCTTACAACAAGATATTGACAAACTACAAAAAAGATCCATAATTCAAGTCCCAAGGGACGATTTAGGAGTGTGCTGTGCAAAGACAATCATATATGCCATTGCTTTTTTAGAGAATAAGGGCCCTGCCCCACATTGACGTAAAGCAGAAAAATAAAGCAGAAGCGTAAAATGGAGCAAATAGTGTTCCTATGGTAAGTACCCGGATTTTCGGTTTCTGATTTCAGTTTCGGTCGCGTTTTACGCTGATGTGGAGCAGGGCCCTGATAGCAAAGCTATAAGCATATAGAGGGACAACAGTAGAGATTCTAATCAAGCACTATTGCTGCAGTAGCAGGCTGAAGTAAAAATAGAGCCATGTACTTTCAAAGAAGTTGCTATTTTCGAAAACAAATTAGATGTACAGATTGCTGTAATATCTTCTGAGGGTTTTAATGAGGTAAGTATAAATATTTAGTGTTGTTGCTTCACACCATTGCTTTTTACTGCCTGTGGAAGCTAAAGAGCATTCAAACAAGTTGATATTCTTTGACATGGAAACCGACCAGTCTTTAGGCACCCATATAGTGTGGTGGCTCAGTATGCCAATGGCGAAGAAATGGTATTTAGAGACTTCAGAGTGTGATGACTTTTGTGCGTGGCTTTTTACACCGCGGCATAAAAATTATACAGTAATTGCTCACAATTTAAAAGTGTGTTAGAAAAATAACTTTTATCAATCACATTTAAAATATAAGCTATCCAGTTGTTATTTGTTTTATTGTTAGTATATTTTTTATTATGATTGTTATCAATTTTTTTTTACAATATAGCTTCGACGGGCAATTCGTCATGGCATGGTTGTTTAAGCAAGGGAATGCTCCGGAAGTGATTCCAAATGGTTCGAAGCTGATGTCGATACGACGTGGGTCACCTTGCATCAAATTAATTGATTCATTCTACTTTCTGCCGATGGGATTGACGAAACTCCCCGAGTGTTTTGGAATGGAAGAACAAAAGAAGGGATTTTTTCCACATCTATTCAACATTTCGAAGAATCAAAACTATGTTGGGGCCGTGTCAGAAAAGAAATTTTACTGCCCGGGAAAAAATGTTGCCTTCCAAAAGAGAAGAGTTTCTTCTATGGAATGAGAGTCAAGAGGGACTAATGTTTGATTTTCAGAAGAAAATGCTGGAATACAGCAGGTCTAACGATAGTTTTTTCCTTTTTTCTTTTCTATTTATCCGTCATTTCTCTGTTGCATATTTTAAAAAAATTGTATGAGTTTATATTTGATTTTTCTTTTATTTTATTTTTAAGTCTGCTGTAGAAACACAAAGAAAAATGTTATGTGTGTTTCGAATATACATATATATTTATTTATTATTTTTATAGGTCCGATGCAGAAATACTAAGGAAATGTTGTATGCAATTTCGGAAGCAATTAATCAGTATAGCAACTGTTGACCCATTCTGGTATTTATTAAAATTGATATTTCTTTTCATATTTGAACTTAAATAATTAACTATTAATTAATACTTTTTATTTTGTTCTTCTACTCTAGCTACATAACTATAGCTTCGGCATGCATGGCCCTTTATCGGGCGAATCATATGCAAAACGACACTATTGCTATGATTCCGGTACATAGTTATGTTAATAATACCAACTTCAGTGCTGAATACATACAGTGGATAGACTACGTAGCATTTAAAGAAAATGTAGTCATATTTCATGCAATGAATACGGTCGGAGAAATCAAAATCCAGGGCATTTCAGTTGACGGATTCTGCGAGGAGTTAAATACCATATGGGCGATTCTCGGTAAACTGGTAATTCCCTATCCAGACCAAGTATTTTAAAAATAATAAAGTGTAATAAAGTATTTATTACTCTTAATACAAGTAAAGAATTAATACTTTGTACCCCAATTGTATTTGGAGCGGTAACTATTTATTTTTTTTTTTTTTCTATAAATTATCTAAGCACCAAAAACAGTCCCCTGGCTGTCCCAATCCAATAGTTTAACACTTCAAGGCAATATTTCAAAAAACCTATTAACACTACATAAATTTGGCAATTAATATCTAAAAAAAGAATAATGCAACTATATCTTTTTCCTGAAATAAGGTCTAATTTACGTAAACTTAAAATTGTCATGTAAATTCTGTCCGGAGATTTTTCAAATAGTTCCCCGACACAAGTTCGAGGCTCCAATAGAAATAATCTGTTACTCTTGCAATTGTTTTTTGTCATGAAGTTTAAAGTAGTCAGGGTGAATTTGCTGAAACTGCTGAGAACGGTGTTGAAACTATACTTTGTATAGTTTGAGAGCCACATTTGTGATGAAAATATGCATCAGGGTCGTTGCGAAAACAGTCCTCTGGGAAGTGATTTTATTAATGTCAATTAGTTTAATTATGAAACATATTAGTTATGTCCACGAATTGTGCCTGAATTTATATCTAGTCTCGTAACTAATTATGTTCCAATAGTTTTGCAGATATTACGCAACAAAGAGCAAAAACACAGTCACCTGGCACAGTCCCCTGCCTAGTTATACTAGGCGGGGGACTTACCCCCTATCATGATTTATCAGAAAAACACAAACTTCAATTGGCCCTCTTTCAAACCAAAGTAATAGATTCATTTTCTGAGCAATAGTATTATAATTATACGAACATTTCAAAAAAACCATGCCCGGACAGATTTCGTGTGAAAAATGACGCCATATATCAATTTCACGTAAAAATCAGTTTTTTTTAATTATTTTGTTTCGTTGGAAATGTTTGATTGAGTAACAAGAATAACTTATACTCTTTTTTTTTTGAATGAACTTAGGGGTGTTTTTACCATGGCTGCCCTACTTGTTTTCAACCGGAAGAGATAATACTGTCACAGGTTCAAAGATGAGGACTTTGTACGAAAAGACCCAGTAAAGCAACTGAAAAGTTGAAGAGTACTGGACGTACAGTCATCGAAAAATGGGAGCACGAATTTCAAAGCGAAATGAAAAGGAATGATGAACTAAAAAAATGTGTTCAGTCACATGAAATTCAGGCACGGTTGTCTCCTCGAGATGCATTCTATGGAGGAAGGACCAATGCTCTTCAGCTATACTATGAAGGAAATGTAAAGTATGTTGACTTCACCTCACTGTATCCTTGGGTAAGTCTAATATACTTATGTCTCCCAATATAGCCCCCCCCCCCCCCCCAAGTTGGCACATGGGTGACGGAAGAGGTCAAGCTTACCCTTCAGAAAGGATACAAAATTGCAAAGGTATAATATTTGTTCTGTTTTTCTTTATGAGGAGATGAAAAAGAAAACTACGACGGAAAATGTATATTTTAGTTGTTTACAGGTATTTGAAGTATATCATTTCCCAAGTTCTTCGTCAACACTTTTCCAAAGTTACATCGACCTCTTCCTCAAGATAAAGCAGGAAAGTAGTGGCTACCCCAGCAAATGTGTGACAGAGGAAGACAAACAAACATGTAAGGATGAATATTTACAGCGAGGAGTGCAGCTTGATCCAAATAATATAGCAAAGAACCCAGGAAGGCGTCAAGTTGCAAAATTAGCCCTGAACAGCTTTTGGGGGAGGTAAATAAAGAAAAAAAGATTAATAATGTTAATATGTAAAATAAAAAACCTCTAATCATTTTATTTTTATTTTTGGTAGGTGGGAAATGAACACATAAAACGCAACTGACTTACACCACAACACTGGCTTGCTTCAATAAAATTATGTCTGATCCGACCAAAAATGTAAGTGTACTTTTATCACTTGTGGTATGCGATGCAATATGAAACTTGAGCTTATAGTTTGACTTTCATTGATAATTTTATTATTATTCCAAGGTGAAAGATGTTTATTTGCCCACCAAGGATGTAGCAGCACTAGTATGGGAGAAGAAAAAAGAGTGCTTGGAGCAGGACCAAGGCTACCAATGTATTTTTAGCAGCCTTTACAACGGCCTGGGCCAGAATAAAACTGTACAGAGAGATGGACAAGTTGGGATCTGCAGTGCTATATCACGATTCAGATTTGATAATATATGCATCTGATGGCGCAATGACCCCCCTTTGGGAAATTTTCTCGGAGAATTTACCGATGAACTTGACGGGGACGTCATAACTACTTTTATATCTGGCAAATAAATGTTCAACTGTTTTTCTTTTTTTTAAATTATTTTTAAACAGTATTTATTATTTTCCTTTCATTTTTAGGAGGACCAAAGAATTATGCATACAAAACCAAAAATGGAAAAACTTGTTGCAAGGTCCGTGGTTTTACACTGAATTTTGAAGACTCAAAATTTTTAAACTGCGACTCAATCAAGGATTTAGTGTTAAGTATGGACTTACGGGTCTGTGGCGTTTTGGCTGTGTGGTATGAGTAGAGTTCGCTGATGCAATAGCAGACAAATTCAAAATTGAATATTCATATAATTTTTCTTTATTCCATACACTTCTTGAATACCTAAATATTTACACAGATAGCAATAATGCTGTCAAAAGTTATAGCAGGTCGGCGCTGCCGCGCGCCTCTGGAACCTACGTTCCGATCAATGCCCAGTCGCGAGCACCGAGAAAAAAACAAACTCTTTCTCCGGAGTTCTAAAGTGATTTCCTCTTAAAAAAAATGAAGTTTAGTCCACCAAAAATTTGTCGGGGCGTCACCCCTGCACCTTCATTTTTTTCATTGGCTAGCTGTTGTCACTGCGATCGGGGCCCACACATTCTCAGTGACCCCATTTGCAGGACAAGGGGCCCCAGAAAGTCTGGACCGCCTCCCTCTGTCGGCCCAGGGTTCACCGCACAAAGGCAGAGTGTAAAATTGGCCACAAGAGCCCCGACGGTGACAAAGGACGCAGTAACATTCCACCCTATTGACACAGCCGTCTCATCGACACCTAGTGCTAATCACATCCAGTCTGAGGTAAAGGGGATGGCTAAGATGCCACAGGCCGTATTCACAATAGCGGATAATCCAACGATGTTGCCACGGTTGAAGATTATCCCCCGATTCGGCCGACAGCGGTATTCACCAAAGAAATCGGAAGATAATTCGGGAATATAATCACCCGATTGTAGCCTCGAAACCTATCAACCGATTTTGGAGGATAAATTCCACGATTATACCCTTGACCACCTGTTTAACGTGCCGTTTAAGAACTTAGTTCTTATTTCTCTTGTACTTGTACACATCATGGCGGATATAATGGCGAACAGCTATGATTATATTTCTGCTGATGATCTAGAAGATTTGCAGGACCTCAAAGATCTTGAAATTGTTGAAAGGAGGGCAAGGTTTATCCCAGACCAAAGAGAAAATCATTTGGAAACTCTGGATGAAGTGGATCTTAGGCAAAGGTATAGAATTCGGTCATTCATAATTTTAATTAGAACTCAACACTTAACTGAAATTTATTATTAAAAAAAAATTTATGATTAAAATAGGTGCATTAGAGTGCACAAAGATTGCATTACTGTCCATTACATCGCATTACTGTACTATGCCATATAATAAATATGGCATACATAACATTAAAATACCTGCGCATATGCTTTTGCATTTTTGAAGTGGAAAGCTAAAAAAAATTTTTTTTTTTTTTTTGGGGGGGGGGGGCCCCGCTCCCCTCAAATGACGGACCTATTTAAAAATATTACTTGAAACAAAAGTAATATGTACCATCTTAAATTTTATATGCAATTTACATTTTCGTGCGAGGCTACAAGGAACCCCTTTTTCAATGCAAGAAGTGTGAGCTTTAGGATGAAGAATAGGGTGAGTCGAAAAAATCGATTTTTTTATTTCGAAATCGCATTACCTCTCAAAAGTCGTGGTTTAGTATCCACAACTTGGGAAAAATAAGAAAAAAATTCTAAGTTGACGTCTTCGGTTCGCGCATGAGGCTCAAAGTTAGAAAAAATATGTTAAAAATGGAAATTTTCAAAAGGAAAAAAGAAAAAAAAAATTGTAACTTTTTATAATGCAACTGCCATAAGCTGTAAACATTTTGTGCATTTTTAATCTAAAAAAATATTTTATACCTTTTACATACGATCATTAGTTTGCACATCAGCCTTAAATTGGGCTAAAATCGCCTACAATGTCAAATTTCGAAAATATCGATTTCTTTAATTTCGAAATCGCATTACCTCTCAAAAATTGTGGTTTGGTATCCAAAATTTGGGAAAAATAATAAAAAAAAATCTAAGTTCACTCCTTCGGTTCACGCATGAGGCTCAAAGTTGGAAAATATATGCTAAAAATGGAAATTTTCAAAAAATAATTTGAAAAAAAAAAAGTAATTGTTTTCTATCGAATCTGATTCAAATTGTTAGTAGATAACATAATTTGAACCGAAAAATATACATATAACTTTTAGAAGATACATTCTGTTTGTGCATAAGGCTCAAAATATGAAAAAAAAAAAAAGTCAAAAACTGAACCAGAACGCACTACGTCGGCACTGTGCCGGTATATTTTTATTCTACAGCCGACTTGTCTAGACATTACACATATTCTAGGAGACAGTTCGAATTCCCTGCAGTCTGCACTCCCTTTGGTTGTCACTTAGTCAGCTAGACCCGCCAAACAAACAGTATCTTTAATTAGCAACTGAAAGTGGGTCAAAAAGTACAGCGTGTTTAGCTTTGGTTGAGTTTTTTTTTTTTTTTTTGTAACTTTATAGCATATTTTTATGCTTAATTTTGTTATACTGTTCTCCGTTCTCCGACTAATAAATAATGGAACCCCAGAAAACTTCTAAACGTTTAATTGTTTGTCCGTTTTTTGGTGCACCGAAAGGGTTAAGTCAAAGTATTTTACTCACATGTGCAGATGTGTTGTTAACTTGTTTTGAAGAAAAATCGCAATCTGTAAAAGGCGAACCTTTTTCAAGGATTTCAGATTGCATATCTGCTTGAATAGAAGAAATTTACTGCAAAGCTTCTATACCAATGTACAGCGGTAATACCAATGTGCGTTCTATACCAATGTACAGATATATAGTGTACATCTACAAGAGATTGACTTTTTAGCACAAGAACACGAAAAATTCATTGCACACTTGAAAGAAGCAACGTCAAAAAGTTTAGACTTCGCTTAATTAACAAAATGATTGAGTTTTGTCTTGAAGTTCAATTTATCTTTATCACGACTAAATGACTTTCTCAAAGTGTAGTATTATGGTAATCCTTTATCAATTTTACAATACGTACATGACTGACCGTTGGTATAGAAGCTTTGCAGTAAATTTCTTCTATGAGCTATGCAATCTGAAATCCTTGAAAAAGGTTCGCCTTTTACAGATTGCGATTTTTCTTCAATTCAAGCTAACAACACATCTGCACATGTAGTTAAAACACTTTGACTTAACACTTTCGTTACACCAAAAAAGTAGTCAACTTAGGCTTTTTACTTATTTTTCCCAAATTTTGGATACCAAACCACAACTTTTGAGAGGTAATGCGATTTCGAAATAAAAAAAAAATCGGTTTTTTCGACTCACCCTAATGAAGAATCATCCGATAAAAGGTTTTTGATCAAACATGATGGCGTAGTACGGATTTTCTTTTATGAATTCATTGGTAACGAGCTTTAAAAAATATGGGGCAAGTCCATGGGATATCGAATATGAAACTTTAGTTGAGGATAAAGACATCCCAGAGCCCCCCCCCCCCCCCGTTGTCCGTTTACCTTGTCGTGGTGGGGGGGCTTGCGGTGTGGTGAGTTCGGGGCGAGCTCTTGGGAGAAGTCGTGACACCCAGTTGCTCAAACAGAATATCGGCGGGAAGAGATTTATTTCTCCTTCCTTCCCTCACCACTTACCAAATTTCGGAACAAAAACCCAAGCCAAGGTGTGTCAACCGTGCCGATGGCTGCGTGGTACCGGGGCCAAGCGGTATCTCTTACGGGAGACTTCAGGGCTCGCTGGCGAACCCTGTCGTATGCAGCCTTACCCCTGTGTAGGGGGGCTACGCAGGGGCTCGACCCCGTTTTTTCCCCCCAGTTCTCCGGTCCGTTTATGGAAACTGAAAACAAAAACTCTTCTCCCCCTGGTGGGGAGCGTCATATGAATTCGAATAATACAGCCAAGTTCTTTATAATAAAACGATCTGATCCAGACTTAAATCTATCTAAAGTGTCTCCATTTATCATTAACAAAGCGCTTGTACATCAAATAGGTGAATTTAAATCATTAAAAAAATTACGCAGTGGCGAACTTTTGCTAGAAATCAATAATCGAAACCAAATAAAATCTTTATTGGCCATGAAACAAATAGGTTCATATCTTATTACTATTTCTGAACACGCCACTTTGAACTTTTCTCGGGGAATCATTTCGGAGTCCGATCTTCTCTATACTCAGGAGACGGAGATCCTAGAGGAGATGAAAAACCAGCACGTAAGTGGAGTGAGAAGAATTACCATCAAACGTAATGGAGAAATATTACCGACTAAACATATCATCTTGACGTTTAGTACTCCTAACCTCCCTTTCACGTGTCAAGGCTGGTTACCTCTCTTGCCCAGTTCGACCATACATTCCAAATCCTCTTCGTTGCTTTAAATGCCAGCGCTTCGGTCATTCCAAGCTATCATGCCGTGGAACAACTGCTTGTGCCAGATGTTCTGAGCCCGGCCACGATAGCAATGAATGTACGAAGGAATTTAAATGTGTCAACTGCAAGGGAGACCATCCCTCTTACTCAAGAAAATGCTCTAAATGGATCCTTGAGAAAGAAATTCAAGTCATAAAAACGACCCAAAATGTATCTTATCCTGAGGCACGAAAAATTGTTGAAGCCCGTACCCCTACAACTGGATTATCTTATGCTGCAGCAATTAAAAAGGTGGTTAAAAGTTCCAGCACACAAACAGAGGCACAAACCCAAATTAATTCTGTTCAAACTAACAAACCCAAAACTACACAAAAGCAATCCAATAGTGCAAAAACTTCTCCGAAAAAACTAAATGAAAATAAAGAAACGCAAATGGTAAATATAAATCCTGCTGAATCACTTTTTTCAATTGTACCAAAGACACAAAATTCGAAAAAATGCACTGAAAAAAAGAAAATTATACAAGCGCGTGCTAAAATTGGAGCTACCTCTAAACAGAGGCCTCCTAAATATTTTGCTTTTAAAAAAGAGAACTTCTTGCTCCCTAATAAGCAAGTAAAACTAACCAAATCACTTCATCACTCCATTCATGACGAAGTAGAGGACGTCGAATTTAAAGAAATTCCGTCATCCGAAGATGAAGGATGGACGGACGTCCAAGCTAAATGAGGTGTCCTTCTTTCTTTTGGCCGTTTTTCCTCCTTTTTCTCTACATGGCCCTGAACATTCTATCTTGGAACTGTCAGAGTTACTCGCATAATGTCACGGACGTCAAAGATCTTGTCGAAACACACCAACCGGCCATTTTTTGTCTGCAAGAAACATTCTTGTCGCCTGCTGATAGACCGAGGTTGAAAGGTTTTGATATACACCGCAAGGACTGCTTGTCAGGTGACCGTCGTTGTGGAGGAGTGGCGATGCTAATCTCCACTGATTACGCATCTAGCCAGCTCAACATCAACACGTCCCTTCAGGCAGTAGCTGCGCGTGTCCACCTTCACTCGCTCATCACAGTTTGCTCTGTGTATATTCCACCTTCTTACGATTTGAGAAGCGTGGAATTGCAGACATTGATAGATCAACTTCCACCCCCATTTGTCATCTTGGGGGATTTCAATGGCCACAATCCTCTCTGTGGGAGTCCAGACACAAACAGCAGAGGATTGATAATTGAAAATTTTATTGGTGACAACGATCTATGCATCCTTAACAACGGTGAAGATACATATTTCCATCTTCCAACTCAGACTTACCATGCCATCGATTTGTCAATATGCTCACCTTCGCTCCTGCCACACTGGGAATTCGAGGTGAAAGGTGGTCTCTACACCAGTGGCCACTTCCCGATCAAGATAACTTTTACTGGACGCTGCAGCTACAATGAGCAGCAGCAAGTCCGTTATCTCCTTGATCGAGCTGATTGGACAGCATTTACCCAGTTGGCAGAAATAACATCGGACGCTGTGAACGAAACTGACATTGATGTAGCAGTAAGCCGAGTAACAGACATTATTCTAAATGCAGCGAACATTGCTATTCCAAGAACTACTAAGGGCAGGATCAAATTTCCTAAGCCTTGGTGGAGCTCTTATTGTCAGGAAGCCTATAAGAAACAGAGAAAAGCCTGAAACACATTCCGTCGTTATCCGACCACACACAATCTTATGGCTCTGAAACGAGCTCGTGCTGAAGCTCGGAGGATTCGGCGAAAAAGCCAGCGGGACTCGTGGCGTACATATGTCAGCACAATCACGACGTCCACTCCATCTAAAACCGTATGGAACAAAATTAAGAAAATCGCTGGAAATTATAAAACAAGCTGTGCTCCCATTCTGGAGAAAAATGGACAACTGCTATCCGATTTTAAAGAAGTGGCCGACTGCTTGGGGACTCATTTAGCAGAAGTCTCTAGGGCAGATAGTTACAGCCAAAAATTTCTTGCTTTTAAAACGTTTAAAGAGCGAAAATCACTTAATTTTAACTCAAATTCTTTTAAAACATACAATACAAATTTTACTTTTACAGAACTAAATAGTGCCTTACAAAAGCCAAAAACACTACACCTGGTCCAGATGATATCCATAATATTATGTTAAAAAAATTAAGCATACCCTCTTTAAACAATATCTTGTATCTTTTTAATAGGATTTGGTCTGAAAACTGTTTCCCAAAACTCTGGACACAAGCAATTGTTGTGCCTATTCTTAAACCCAACAAAAATCCCAATCAACCCGGAAGTTACAGACCCATTGCTCTAACTAGTTGTTTTTGCAAACTGATGGAGCGAATGTCAACACCAGACTGATGTACACTCTGGAAGTGAACCATCTGCTAGCTTCACATCAAAGCGGATTCAGACGCGGTAGGTGCACCATAGACAACCTAATGCTACTAGAAACATCAATCCGAGAAGCTTTTCTAAAACGTAAACATCTTGTGAGCGTATTTTTTGACATGGAAAAAGCATATCACCGTACCTGGAGATATGGGATACTCAAAACCATACATGAGTATGGGTTTCGTGGGAACCTACCCATTTTTATCTCAAATTTCCTTAAACATCGAACCTATCGTGTACGTGTCAAGTCAGCCCTGTCAGACACCCTCTTCCAAGAGGAAGGAGTACCCCAAGGAAGTGTGCTGAGCGTAACTCTTTTTCTCATAGCAATCAATAACTTACTTGAACAACTTCCTCCTGCTGTGAAGGGTACTATGTTCGTGGATGATTTTCAAATCTCTTTCTCGTCAACGAACATGAGTACCATTGAAAGACAGCTTCAAATGGCTATCAATAAAGTTTCTCAATGGGCAGAGGAAAATGGCTTTTCATTTTCAGCTCAAAAAACCTTCTGTATTCATTTCTGCCGTAAAGGAGGTCTTCACCCCGATCCAAATCTTCTCATAAATATCCAACCGATATCTGTACGAGAACAAGGAAAATTTCTCGGAATCACCCTGGATAATAAACTCAAATTTATTCCACATTTGCAAGATTTAAAAAAGAAAAGTACTTTAAAATCAAACATACTTCGAGTCTTGGCTAACACTTCTTGGGGTGCTGACACAGATTCCATGTTAAGAATTTACAGGGCTTTAATACGCTCAAAACTTGATTACGGGTGTCAAATTTATGGCTCAGCCGCTAAAAGCTATCTTAAAACTCTGGACACTGTACATCACCAGGCGCTACGTATTTCTACAGGTGCTTTTCGAACTTCACCTATAAATAGCTTATATATTATAGCGCACGAACCTTCACTTCAAAATAGAAGACTAAAACTTTCTCTAAATTATTATTTCAAAATCAAACAGAATATAAATCATCCCTTGCATTTATATATTTTCCATCCGTCAAATACAGACTTGTTTTTACGTCGTCCATCGGTCACCCCTTCATTTGGGATCCGAATGCGACAGGCACTTAATGACTTACAAATTACAGATTTTGATACTTACAACGCAACAAAACTAATTGAACCATGGAATGAATGCAACTTTTCTGTTCTTCATGATTTCAGTAAATATCAAAAAGACACAACACCCGACTCAGTCTACCTACAGATCTACAATGATGTGAAGCAAAAATATTTCATACATAACGAAATTTTTACTGACGGATCGAAATCAAATGATCACGTCGGCTTCGCAGCAGTAATTGATGGCCAAACAATAGCACAACAATTAAATAAAACTTGCTCTGTTTTCACGTCGGAAATAAAAGCCATAACCACATCTTTAAAAACAATAGCAGAATCAAATTATAAAAAATGGATATTATACACAGACTCGAAGAGCTCAATTGACGCTCTCATTAACTGTAACAACAATAGTCACCCATTAGTTATTCAATCTTTTCACGTATACAATAATCTCAAAGACAACAATTTCGATATTACTTTTTGTTGGGTACCCGGCCATGTAAGCATTACTGGAAATGAAGCAGCCGATACAGCTGCCAAGACGGCAAGTTCATATGCGGAAAATCTCGTGCCTTACATGAAGACATTAAAAATTACGTTACAGACTGCCTTAACATTTCTTAGCAGCGTGACTGGGATGGAGAAACGCAAAATAAATTGCACTCCATCCAGCCATTGACCAAAGGTTTTAAATCCTTAAGGGCTAAAAGAAGGGACCAAGCCATAATATCTCGGCTTCGCATTGGTCATACGAGATTTACACATAAATATCTTCTTTGCCAAGAACCTGCACCTGAATGTCTTAACTGTAATGTAAACCAGACAGTGTTGCACATTTTATGTAACTGCCCGAATTTTAATCGTATACGTTTTAAACATTTTAATAATTTTTATCCATCTTTGACGGAATTACTAGGGTATCCACCCCATCCTAATCTGTTTCCATTTTTACATGAAATTGGTTTTATTTCTCTAATTTAGTGGTTTTATCTTTGTCATGAGTGTTTTGTCTTCGTTTTTTATACATTTCTGATTTTACTAAAAATTTTTAGTCTTTTCTTTATCTTGATTAGTTTGAATTTTAAACTTCATTTATAAGTGTGTTTTAAAACATTTTTAAAATTTTGTATGCTTTATGGGTTATTGGTTGGCGCAGTATAGCCTATAAAGGCTCTTGCGCCAATAAACTCAAAACAACCAACCAACCATCCCAGAGCAAATTTTTGAATCAGTTAAAATGGCTGAAAACACATTTTTAACAACATTGTTCGACACCAAAGAGTAATTATTTAATGCTGCATGAATTATCCAAATAATCTCCGATTTGGAGACTGAATTATCTGGATTGAGAGTCCATGGTACTTTAGTGGCTGTAGATGCTACACAACTTAAGCTCATACCTTTGCCCTCAGCAAACACAAATCGTGCTTGGGACGTGTCCTGCTTAGCAAGATACAGCTTTTTGTGATTTGAGGAGCTGGAGTGCTGCAGTAATTGAGCTTTTCCAATGTTTCCGATTTGCACGGTAACTCAGCACAAAGAACAGTACGCAGAATAGTTATCTTTTCCCTTGATGCACCATTCGTTAACTATTGCTCCAACGTTGTCTTTCAAATCCAACCAATATCCTCGCGAACGCGAGTCAGACGCCTTGGCATATTTCGAAAATATAATGACGTAAGAAAAACAAATAACTAGCAACAAATTTTAAATAAATTGGAAAAAAAAACTGCCAACACTTTCACTGAGCGAACGATGAAGATCATTTGTTTTCGCGCGACCACGTGAAATACAAAAACGTTGCCAACGCTTGACGAACAAAATTCTTTGAATAGCTTTGAAGAGCGTAATCATCCGGACCGGTTTCTTTGACGTCACAAGAGCAATTCCGTGCTTCGCCAACCCCAAACGCCGTAGAAGGAAAAAAAAAGGTGTTCAACTGCTGTGGGAAGATGAGGAGAGCTGGCGCCAGTATCGAGAGCAAACCCCGCCCGAGGAGAGCTGGCGCCAGTATCGAAAGCAAACCCCGCCCTCTCGCACTGAGTCACGCTTTCGACGCATTTGGGAGGAAAAACGTGCTCGGCAAAATAGACAGTAGCGACCAATGGCAACAATGGATTATCGTAAGGCAGAAAAAGGGGGAAACAATTCCTCTGAAGTAGCTCAAATATAGGATTCTATCACAAATATAGGATTATTTTTCGAAAATAAGAAATTATAGGAAATATAGTACGGTTTTTGACCTTTTGTGAAAAATATAGGATTTATAGGAAATATAGGACGACTTTGATCCCTGTTTAATGCTTCGATGGCAGGTGTGATAGTAACTAAAAATTAACTTGTCAATCACATCAATATACTTTTGTAAGTTATATTATATCAAGGGTGTATATCAAGGGCCTTATGAATTATATGTGTACAGAATTCATCACCGCTCTCAACCCAAATTTCTACCACTTTTCCGCTTTTCTCAAAGTCCAGATGAGCTACACAAAATAGTCCCTTAGATTTATTTGCTATGTAACTGCGAAATAACATCTGTAGTTGCATTTGTGCATAATGTTTTGAATCGGGCTTGTCCTCACTGAAGTATTTTTTCATCGTATTTGCTGAAATCGGGCACTTTACTTCTACAATGAATTCATTGGAGGACATACCATCAGGTGATGCCCCAAAGATTGGGAATTCTCTGTTTAGTAATATTCCAGTGGACTTTATCTTCACATCATGATTCTTCTGTATTTTCTTAATTACCTCCTTTTCAAGTCCACTACCCCTGTTCATTGCCTCGTGCAGCTTTGATGCAGTTATCCTGCCATACCTGACCTCGTGCCAAAAAGAGTTCTTGCTTACAGACTTCCGTGCTACTTCCTTAAAAGTATCAGCAGACACCATATCTTTTATGTATTGCAAAAACTCATCAGCTGTGGTTCCGATTTCTGATGTTGTGAATTGCATTATGAGGTAGTGCAACGATACTTTTTCAACATCAGAGCATTCTGAAAAATAATTGCATAGCTGCAAATTTTTTAAGTTTTTTTCTTTGACAACCTGCATACATTCCTCCAGAATCGAATGGTCTTTTGGTGGTAGATTCTTAACATTTTTTTCCCAAACTTGCCGCATAAACTACCTTCTGAGAAGAACCAACTGATGCCAGTCGAGGCTTTTTCCAGTAACATTCCACCTCTGTAGCAGATGGAATAGAACACTTTCTGTGAACCCAGAACAGAAATGCAATTATATGCTTGCATCCACCAGCATTAGCTGCGCAACCATCACACAGCAGAGAAATTATTAATCCAGCAATTTCATCACAAATTAATGTCACCGCATAGGCTTTACTTTTTATTTTGTGCTCTGGTATCATTCTGGCTTTGACTGTACAGGCTTCCCCCTCTCGCTTTACTTATACATATCCTATAGCATTATCACCATATGATTCTCTTGTTGATCTGATGCAAAAAAAATAAATAAATGAATAAATAAATAAATAATAAATGATTTTCGATATTCTGAAAATTAAGCTATGTATATAATAATTAACAATGGAAAATACTTCATGCTTTTAATGAATATTTTTCAGTAGGTACTTGAGAAGTAAAATGTCTCAAATCTTTAATTGATCACTTTTAAGAGGAAAAAATATAATTACTCCTTTTTAAATTTGCATAAAAACTTATTTAAATTAACTCCAAATTTATATATACAATAACAGCGATAAGATATTCATTAAATGCTGTGATGAATGTTTTGAAGACTTTGAGACCATTGCTTCTGCATGCAACATAAAACACTTAATTGTAATACAATATCCAATTTTACTTACTATAAAAAATATTCATAATAAGTAAAAGAATGAGGACTTTTAGGATATCACTTTGTCTTTTTCTTACTTCTGGCAATTTTAAACAATATTTAAAAAATTCTGCACTTTTATAATCTAAGCATTTTTAGTATGCACTAAAAATGTATATGAGATAAAAGAACTTCCATAATAAATTACAAATAAACGTACCGTTATTATAAGGTAATAATATTCTTAATGTTTGTTTTGAATTACAGAGAAGAAATATATATTAATGTCAAGAATGAATAAACACACAATCACCTACTAATCGACAACCATTTATGCTATTTACATTACAAATTTATAAATAAAATAATAAATTAACAAACCTAAAAAAAAAATTAAGAGATCATAACGCCGTTCCGGAAGAACAATGACGTAACTGAAAAAAATTGTCAAATGCAAATAAGTCCATAGACAATATCAGAAACACGTCCTATATGCAGGGGAACATGGTCGTAACTGTACTTCCACTAAGAACTGCCAGAGGGCTTTTCAGAGAAACAATGACGTAACTGCACTTAGGGGTTGAAATTTAGGGTTGAAATTAGGGTGATTAAATCCAAACCCCTGGTAAATGAGAGTAAAGTATATTTTCAATACTCTCAATATATTATAATTATTTTCTGTCACTTACACCCTTTTCAATTAAACGTTTTACACAACTGCAAATCGTTTTTTAACTCTCCTGTAAAATTGAAGTTTTTGCATTTACGTCACTGTTCTTCCGGAACAGCGATAAGATTCTTATAAGTTATTTTATACTTTACTTACTTATTGAATTTTTGAAACAATATTAAAAAAAAATTCAATACATTTATTATCTAAACATTTTTAGAAGGCACCAAAAATATATATGAAATATAAGAACTTACGTAATAAATTGGAAATAAACATAATATTAATATAATTTAATAAAATTCTTAACGTAATTTTGAATAATGGAGAAGAAATTAATATTAATTTTGAGAATGAATACGCACACGATGTATTACCACTAAATAATCAAGATTCATTTATGCAATTTACATTAAAAATTCCTTACTAAAATAATAAATAAAGTAGGAAACCACAAATAACTGCAATACTAATTATTCATTTAAAAAATAACGATATTGGGAATAGATGAGAAAAATGTTAGATTGCAATTATCTTCTTCGAAAACACGTGCTATTCGGCGATATTATCTACAACTTTTATCGTCGTTATTATTGCAAAAACTAATAAATTACACAGAGTCGCTACTAAATTTTTACAAAATAAATTTATTAATATAATATTACTGAAAAATGCAGTCAATAAATAAAGGATTTAGTCATACCTTTGAGCTTTTAAACCTCTGATTTCAGGCGAAACAAAATCCTGGTTTGCTGTGAAAAAGTCCACAATCATTTCTTCTGTTATCTGCGGCAAGTTGTCTGTCTGAGCTTTTTGGTATCCTTCTTCCATTTCAATTTCAGTTTTATACAATTTCAAAATTTTTGTGTAAGTAATGTTAAAAACCCTAAAATCGATAAGAACGGACCAGTAAAAGACAAGTTCAACGCGTGAAGACGAAAGCGGGAAGAGTTTTGAACACGAAAAGTGGGGAGTTCGGGCACGTGTGTTTGAGGCGCTTTGTTTTGGGGGCGTGTTTGCGCAATTAAAAAGTTTAATAATTAAATAAATATTCGCTTTTGAGAGTAAACATTTAGTTTTTCGTAATCAGGAATGCAATCTTGTAAAGTTACCATCATAATTTGGAAAATCTGAGAGATGCTGCAATTGTCCATTCCGATACGATATGCTCTTTCAGAGTATATGTGACCAGTTTGCATTTGATACTCTGTAGGATGGTAGAATAACTCCAACATAATTTGTCTATTTGGCTTTCCAGGAGTACTACCCTCTCTGGTACTAGTTGGAACATTTCTCGTTTTGGTTTGAATAACCTTTGAATGCTAACACTAACATTATCGTTCACAGTCTCATTAAATACACAAACGTCCTGCTTTACCACAAAAGCGAAATCGGGGTCTTCCACTAACACTCGTTTATTTTTGCGCAGTCTTGAAATTAGTACACTCCACACCTCTGGTTTTAAAGAAATACCATCCTTGGTTGGATGGAGAACACCGTCTTCGTCACACGAGAATCTCCTAACATGCACGCGAGTTAGCTTAACAAAAGTATTCACGAAAGTGAAAACATTACCTCCCAGGTGTACCATATCGTCAGGTAAATTATCCATTGTCAGCTTTGGAGTTGAATCGATGCACATTTTCTTATTCGTTTTATCCATTTGTTCAACTTTGCGCTTTGAAGATCCAGAATTATTTGCAGTATCGTTAGCCATTTTCTTGATGAAACGATCGGCAGCAGAGAACATAGAACACCGTAAAATAAAAGACAAGCTAAGAGTGAAACACGACCAGCTACACCTAGCACAACAACTCAAGTGACCCCAAATCTATCTGTGAAGAATGAATGTGTCCGGTGTTGCCAAACGGAATCGAGAAAAGTGTTTAGTCTTCCCTTCACTTCAAATCACTTGCAAATGTATCTCTTCACTTCAGTTCATACCGTGAGGTATTATCAAACGTCGGACAAGTTTAAGCATGATTGTACTTGTCTGAACTTGGCCAGAGAAGTTTAACCCTAGTGGGTCCCTCCCGTTTTGGTTACACTCAAGACCCTTGGGGTCATAATTGACCCCAATGTTTCCTTTAATTAATTTATTCTGATTATTGAATGTTACATGAAGTTTTGAAGTTCACACACATTTAGTGATAAAAAAATAAGAATAAAAAAAACGCAATTAAAGTAAAATTTAGCTTATACGTAACAAATAATAATTTTAGAGCATAACTTACAATAACAGTAGATTTATTTACAATTGTTACAAACCTGTAACAAATGATTTTTGCAAGTAAATTTTAAACACTTATTACATTTGTCGCTGCATTTTCTATAGCAAAAGTGGCAACGTCCTGTTTTTTTTCGCATTTGTAGAGTTGCTTTCACTTTTATTTTGATCTTCTGTATCATCTGTTTGGGATTTCATAACAATTGCTGCAGTAATTCTGTTCTTGGGAGACATATTCTATTACGTAGTGAAGGTTTTATAAGTATACAGGGTGTCCACTCCAATCGTGGACCAATAGCTAATTTCTAAACCGTTAGAGATACGCATATAGTTCATTTAGGAAAAAATCTCCAAATTAGGAAAGGAATTTTGGGTATATTCAATATTTTTCAAAAAATCAAATTTTGAAAGAGTTACGAAATTTAAATTTTTATACAGCCCCCCAGTCCCATCAATCATATTTAGTAAAACATTCTTGACACTGTAACGTTTAAAACTAAAAAAAAATCACTCTTCTACGACAAAAATTGACCGAGTTATGACGTTTTGAAAAATCAAGATTTTGAAAGATTTCGCATACGGTCCCTTAAGCGATCGCTCGATGACACCATGAAATAATGCAAAATCTTGATTTTTCAAAACGTCATAACTCGGTCAATTTTTGTGGTAGAGGAGTGATTTTTTTTTTGTTTTAAACGTTACAGTGTCAAGAATGTTTTACTAAATATGATTGATAGGACTGGGGGGCTGTATAAAAATTTAAATTTCGTAACTCTTTCAAAATTTGATTTTTTGAAAAACATTGAATAGACCCAAAATTCCTTTCAAAATTTGGAGATTTTTTCCTAAATATACTATATGCGTATCTGTAACGGTTTAGAAATTAGCTATTGGTCCACGATTGGAGTGGACACCCTGTATAATCTAATTCTTCCAGAAAAAACCTTCTCTTTTTTTTTTTTATGGTAGGAAGGGTTAGTTTCCCGCCAAACCACAAATGCATTATAGGCCGATAAATCAATTATGTTGTAGAAAAGTACAATAGGCCACCGAGCAGTTCCTCTCTTACAAGTGTAAGTAGCAACTATTTTATCTAAAGTATCAACTGCTCCTTTTGTCAAATTATAATCCAATATCATTGTTGGTTTTTTATCAGATCTGTTACTTATATCACCTTTGTTGTGCATGGTACTAATTAGAGTGAAACATTTGTTTTTCTTCGGTGTATATGCTACTAATGTAGTGTCAGTTGTAAATCCAAATATATAGGTATGTACCTACTTTCCCTTCGAGTGAGTAAATTCGATGGGAAGTTCCGGCTTATTTTTTTATTGTCCCTAACATTGTTAGCTTTCTTTTTAGTAGTAATTGGCCAAGTTCTTAAGAGGAAAACCAGTTATCGAAAGTAATATTATGCCAGTTGAAACAATAGGTCATATCCAAAACAACGCGTAAAGCTTGCTTTTTCTCTGGTGGACCATTCTTCGGCTTTCCAGTGTATACTAGCATATTCCATGCATATGCACTTTTAGAGTTACAAAAAATCCATATTTTTATGCCATACTTGGACGGTTTGTTTGGCATGTACTGTCGAAATGAACAGCGGCTTCTGAAACCTACAAGTTATTCTTCGATTATAACATTATCCCCTGGATTGAATAATTTAGGCAAAATTTCAACCCAATTGTCCCATAATTCTCGAATAGCAGCCATTTTATCCCTCTGTCGCCTTTCTGCTCTAGCATCTTTGTTATCAAAACGAAGGACTCTAGATATCGCTTTGAACCTCTTTAGAGACATTGCAGCTCGTAAAATTCGTCGTCCAAACTCTTCGCCCCACAAACTTGTCAGAGCTTCGCCATGTGATTTAAAAACCCCAGCTAGGATTAGAAGCCCAAAATAGCAATGCAACTCATTGTAATCAATTTGTTGCCACTGATCTCCGAATATCTTAGCCCCTTCATTATTCGCCATATCTATAACAATTCTTTCAATGGTAGGTGGGAAGTACAGCAGAAAAGCAGATTTTACATCTATTGCTCTTGATGTTGGTCTAGGTTTAGGTTTTATGACATTTGCCGACGAAGTTCGTCAAGGTCCTGCGATGGATTATCGCATACGGTCCCTTAAGCAATCATTCGATAACGTCATGAAATTATGCAAAATCTTGATTTTTCAAAACGTCATAACTCGGTCAATTTTTGTGGTAGAAGAGTGATTTTTTTTAGTTTTAAACGTTACAGTGTCAAGAATGTTTTACTAAATATGATTGATAGGACTGGGGGGCTGTATAAAAATTTAAATTTCGTAACTTTTTCAAAATTTGATTTTTTGAAAAACATTGAATAGACCCAAAATTCCTTTCGTAGTTTGGAGATTTTTTCCTAAATAAACTATATGCTTATCTCTAACGGTTTAGAAATTAGCTATTGGTCCACGATTGGAGTGGACACCCTGTATATTGACTCTTAGAGCTGCGTGGAAGCTATTACTCACTGCAACAACAATAGTCACCCTTTGTCAATTCTATCATAAGGGAAACTAGGGCGACTGCACTTAACCTTTTTAATTTTCAATTTTTTTTGTGTATATTTTTTACTGAGTTCTATGTTATTTTATGCATTGTTGTGACTGAAAATAATAACATTAATCAAATTAGAAATGGTTCAAAAAAAAAATTAGTCAAGTGTCTCTAGGCCTAGGAGACACGACCCCCTCCGTATAAATGCAAAAGTAATCATAGTAGTAAAGTTGATAACTCGGGTTTGATGCTGTTTTTTGTTTTGATAAGGATCTTTAGTGAATACGCAAAAAAGGCACATTTTAGGTGAAGTGATACATAAGATTGTTAACTTATCCTACTCGACAAGAGCCGAGAGACAAAAGTCGAATTCAAGACTTATGACTTGATTATTTTCTACTATAACATGAGAAAGACTGAGAAAAGTCTCAATTTGTGCCAAATATACGTTCAACACATTATCAACATCTGGCCATTCGAGTCTGTTACCTTCTGATCTTCTTGCAAATTTCTCTTTCAAAACGTCTGGATTGTTTTCTTTAATCAAACCAACAGAATATCTCATTCTGTTTTTTCCACAACACTTAACAATTCCCCAGTCATCACAGTGTACTTTCTGGTAATTAAGTTCTTTCACCATAATGTTTGAGCTGATTAAGATCTTAATGGCTTCTCCCATTCCGACTTTAAAGTTTCCGGTTTTAGTTGCTTACCGGTTTTGTTTTCTATTGTTTTCCTCTATCTTTGTATTTTTTTAAAAGACTCCTTTTTACCTTTTTTTCCTGTATAAATTTTTGCTTTTGTTCTCTCTGAATCTTCCTTTCTTCTATTTCTTTTTGGTTTGATGTATCAGCTGCTAACAGTTTTAACCTTCTTCTTGCCATTAACTTTTTGGGGTTATTTTACTTCTTTAGGATAGGGTAATAGAGTGGGTGGTGGTAAAGCGCCGCGCGGGGTAAAGATCCGCACCAACCTTTTGACTTGAATGTGCAGGATGTGGCAGATATATTTAGAGAAATGTATAGTGGCAGTCAAATAGCAAATTCTTTTTCATGTGCCTCCAGTAAAGCAACGTATTACTTGTGCTTTGGCTTAGCGCCATATTTTAAATCCAATGTTCATGAGAGTGAATGTACATCTGGAGACTACTGAATTTTGTTTAACGAAAGTTTAAACAATGCTTTAGTTGGATGTGTTGGTACGACGTGTTGAGCTAAAGACCAAATTGTGACTCGGTATATGAACTCGAGTTTCCTTGGCCACTCCACAGCATATATCACAATCACGTACTTAATGAGCACTTTTAGCAAATCAAATATTTCCAATTTGCTGGGATAGCGATGGATGGACCGAATGTGAATTAGAAGGTACTTTCCATGCTCCAAACTGCCCTTAAGAATGAAGTTCAGTGTGAAATCCCGAACATTGGCAGCTGCAGTTTTGTATATGGGCGATTCTCTGTAAACTGGTAATTGGCTGTTCGGACTGAGTATTTTAAAAATGATAAAGTGTAATAAAGTAATTATCGCTCTTCATTCAAGTTTAGCATTAATACTTTTTGGCCCAACTGTATTTGGAGTGATTACAACTTTTTTTTTTTTTTTTTTTCTAGAAATTATCTAAGCGCCAAAAACACAGTCCCCTGACTGTCCCAATCCCATAGTTTAACTGTTAAAGATAGTATTTCAAAAAACCTATTAACACTACATAAATTTGGCGACTAATATCTAAAAATAGAATAATGAAGCTATATTTTTCTTATGAAATAAGGTATAATTACGTATTTCTAAAACTTAAAATTGTCATGTAAATCCTGTCCGGAGTTTTTTCAAACAGTTCCCTGCAACAAATTCAAAGCTGTAATACGAAAAATCTATAACTTTTGCAAATTCTTTTTGGTATGAAGTTTAAAGTAATCAGTGTGAATTTGCCGAAATCGCCGAGAACGTTAATAAAACGCTACTTTGCTTAGTTTGAGAGCCACATTTGTGATGAAAGTATGCATCAGGGTCGTTGCGAAAACAGTCCTCTGGGAAGTGAGTTTATTAATGTCAATTAATTTAATTATAAAACATATTAGTTATTATGTCCACGATTTGTTCCTACATGTGTAGGTAGTCTCGTAACTAATTATGTTCCAATAGTTTCGCAGATATTACGCAACAAAGAGCGAAAATACAGTCACTTGGCACAGACCCCTGCCTAGTTATACTAGGCGGGGGACTTACCCCCTATCATGATTTATCAGAAAACACAAGCTTCAATTGATCCTCTTTCAAACCAAAGTAATAGATTCATTTTCTGAGCAATAGTATTATAGTTATACGAACATTTCAAAAAACCGTGCCTGGACAGATTTCGTGTGAAAAATGACGAGTTTACAGAGAATCGCCCATATAGTAAACCAGTTTCTAAAAAGTGCGGACTGAAATCCAATGGAATTTAGATGACTTTCTAAACATTGGTTGTTCCAAGATGCACGGAGAGAGGACTTTTTTAGGTGCTTCAATAAGCAAGTTATGCCTCTCAAATTCTGTGGACACAGGTGGCTTGAGAGTGGTCCTGCAGCCCAAAGAGCTTTGGACATATTAAACGATATAAAACAGTATGTTTCATCGGTAGAGAAGAGGAAGTACAAAAGACCAAGCTATGAGTCCTATTTTGTAATTGTTGCTGCGTGCAAGATTATCTACTACCAGTAAAACTAATTTTTTTTCTTTCCGTTCTCCGAGTCCTGCAACCATTTCTGGCCTGTTATCAAAAGGATTGGCCATTGATGCCTTTAATGGTTGATGACATTAAAATATCGGTTTTCAACTTGTTAGAAACTTTCAAAGTTTTCAAATCTAGTGCTGTAGAGCACTGATTCCCAACTTTTTTCACGTCACGTCCCATTTTTAAACAGCTAAACAGCCCGCGATCCCATATCCCCCCCCACCCTCTTATACATACAACATATCGCTCACTGGGTGCAATAGTGGCACGTCAACAAATTCTTAGTTTTGGGGAAATTACTGATTTATAAAGAGAAGTTGGTTGATTTCAATATTCCATATCAACTCTCTCGATTAATTAAAAAAAAATGTATTGGTTTACACTTTTAAAGATAGGTATCAAATTGTACTAGTTTAATTTTTTCAACAAAACCTTTTTTTTATTAAAAAAAATAAAAAACAATAATTGTGCCGTCATTGCTTTTTTTTTCATTTCAGGAATATCAACCATTAAATATGCAATACTGGCACAAATTAGGTTAATCCAATACTTTTGGTCTATTTAATAAAATTTAAACTTGCAATACTGGCCTAACTTAAAATGTGCCATTGTTGTGTTAACCAAATTCTATAATATCAATCAAACTTACCGTACTATTGCGAAGATCACTGACACACTAAATACAGTTGGCAAAAAAAGTATTAGAACAATGTGAAATTTGTACTTTTCAAGGTAATAAAATTAAATAAATCTCAAAATTAATTTATAGATCATAGTATTTATTTAAATAATTCAATGCGTAACCATAAAATGAGCATAAAATAAATACAGTATTTTTAAAATCAAAACAACGTAATTCGAACTGCAAAAAAAGTATTAGAACAAAAAGCGAACACATGCAAATTACGACGTGATGTCCCTAGACTTTCAATTTCACTCTCATATGCGTCAAGGGCACATAAAAGCAGCTTGTTTTCATTGATGACATTTTGTTCAAAATCGTTTATATGAAATTTTCTTCGCCTGTTTAACGCCCGGTCACCCGTCCGAAAATGCCATGCGTCTCTGAGCTGTTGTATTTGTTGGAAAAAGCATGTACCCCTAATGTGTGAAGAACTCGTGTCAAAGAAAATTGTCGCGAAGAAGTCCGAAGAAAAGGAAGTTGTCAGCGAAGTAAACATGTCGAACTTAAGCACAGGGCCTAAAGTATTCCTACAGACTCTCAAATGCAAGCTAATATCAGATAAGAAGGAATACGTCGTGAGAATAGTTCTTGATACCGACTCACAAAATTCCTATATTGTAAAAAGTCTTGCTGAAGATATGGGATACTCGCCTGTGAAGAAGGAGACACTAATACACTCTCTCTTTGGCGGAGTAAAAACAAGAGAATTTTCTCATACTCGTTATAGGATTAGATTGAGAAATGTTAATAGTAGTTTCGCATGCAACTTTGAAGCGCTGGATCAAGAAACTATCTGCAATGATGTCTCCCCTGTGAATGTAGGACCATGGCTACAAGAGCTTAGAGAACTGGATATAACTTTAAGTGATGTTGGCGAAAAACCACAGCCCGTTCAAGTACTTATAGGTGCTGATCTCTTTGGAAAGTTATTAACAGGTCAGCGAAAAGTCTTGTCAAGTGGATTGGTGGCTATTGAAACTTCACTTGGATGGACTCTGACCGGAAAAGTTCCGGAAAACAATGTATCTTCCAGTAGTTCTATGATGGTAACTTCCCTCTTTGTAAAAGAAATGGACATTTCTGAGATGTGGAAACTAGATTCCATAGGAATAAGAG
This sequence comes from Uloborus plumipes, assembly GCA_038373865.1. NCBI lineage: Eukaryota > Metazoa > Arthropoda > Arachnida > Araneae > Uloboridae > Uloborus > Uloborus plumipes. The sequence continues at coordinate 19,223 of JAXGGA010009249.1, read as the reverse complement.
ATCCTTCCGAACAGAAAACTAAAGAAAATTTTTGTGAAAATGGGGTCATATCGACGAAATCAAGTAAATAATGCGTTACGGATGGCTTCAGGTCTTGGGGGGGGGGGGGGTATCTTCTACCCCTCTTAACTACGTATTACCTACTGGAGTATATGTTGATGGTAATCGCATTGAAGTGATATTATTAAATGAGAAAATGAGCACCATGTATGGAAACATGTTGACGATGGTAAGAAATTCAATCAATTGTGATAATAGCTTTTGCCCTTTACAGATCGAATCTTGGAGATCTAATGCTTTGAAAAATATTATCTTTTGTATTGAATGTTCTGATTCTGGAACTTGGGCCAATGTTGGATTACTTATGAAATTGGGGGTTAAGCGTGTTGTATCTAAAATGGCTATTTACGATAAAAAAAATTCGTTCCATCGCTAGTCCAGCTCACTCTGAATTTTATGATCGTTATAAAGATATTTTGAGGATTGAAAAGTCTAAGGATGACGATTTGTGTTATCAAATTAATGTTTTAGCTACCGTTACTGTTGATAATGCAGTAAATGTTCCTTCCATTAGTAGCGTTGATTATGGCATTGACATGACTGAAGATATTTTGTCAGCAAAAGCCTCAAGTATATTGAGATCTAATGTTACTAAAACTTGTGTAAATGCTAATGAAGTAGAAAAGAAGAAGAAAAAAGAAGGGTCAGTGAATTTCACTAATATTGAAATTAAGAAGAATTCTAATACCACAGTTAATTCTACAGCGTTTAAAAATGCTAGGAAGCGTGGTAAATCTCAATTAAGTACTACAGAACTTGAGTTCATAAAAGGTAAACAAGGTGTTTCTGTTACTTTAGACGTTCCTGAGATTAAGTCTCCTAATTTTATTGAATTAACTGAGATGGGTGCTGGAGTTTGTGGCTATCCTTGGTTACTTTATTGTTTTAATATGCCAATTACTCCGGAAAATGCTTTGGTACTTAAGAAACAATTGATTGGCCTTTGCCAATTTTTAACTTGTGAGGGATTGCCAGTTAATCCTATTGATGAGTTATATAATACACAAGACACAGATGTATTGTTCCATTTGATATTAGCGTGTCATTTTGGGATTTCACTTAAAGTTGTTACTTCTAAAGATAATGTTAATATTATGTCGGATTTTGGAAATGATGTGGATGTCATTTTAAGACATTCTGGACATTATGTTTGTTTTAGAAACATAAATTTAAGACCGTGCTTATCTTTTGAGGGTACCCCAACGGTGAATCCCTATATCTTCCGAATGGGAGATGAGATCATTGGGTGCCTCGACTACGTTAGCGCGATTTTTAATCGCTTTAATTGTTTAGATGTTTATTCAGAGAAAGGAGTTCCGATCCATAAGTTTAATGATGAGCATAAGGGATTATTTGTTGGGGATAGTAGTTATCTGCTCGTTTGTGAGTATCTTTTAATTGTTAAGTTTCAAGACGATCGTTATGTACACTGTGATATTTTTGATAAATTTAAAGTTGGTGAGGTTAATCGAGAAGCTATTTTAAAAGGCTCGTCTCGCCTAGTAACATTTGTTATCATTGATGATGATTTTATCTTATCACAGCAGTTTTTTTCTAATTTTGATAGTCATGTTGTGTTATTGTTTGATAATGAAATTTATAATCAAATTTTAGTTGATTTGAGTCTTAGCGAAGATGAAATATTTACACTTAAGAAAATATATTTTTATATTGAAGTGAATATGGATGTCTTATCTAGTAGTGCGTTTTATGATAAGACATTTGCCCATGTACATAATATTAAATTATATAAATTGGATGGTGGTGTTGTACAGTCGGATGCTGTTGATAAAGGTGAATTAGAAGTAAGAAATCTCTGTCCTTCTTATTGAGACTGATTTGTAGAAAATCGCGTTAAAGAAATTAGATAACTGTTTTTTAGAGTTGCCCCATGTGGGAAAAAGGAGACACTCACGTGCAGCTGGTACAGAGTAAGACTAAGCTCTTCTTAAGGACTGTTAGAGTTGATGAAGATCAACGTTACCTTGTGGATTTGCCTTGGCTCGACACACATTTGCCTTTACCTGACAACTTCAATTTGGCAATTAGAGGATTGGAAGTGACAGCCCGCAAGCTAAAAAATGAAGGTCTGTATGAAGATTATGGCAAAGTGTTCAGAGAATGGGAGCAAGAAGGAATTATCGAAGAGGTTCCTAAAGAAGAAATTGAGTCCTCATGTCGCTATTTGCCCCATCGTCACGTTGTGAAGGAGAACAGTACCACGAGAATAAGGCCAGTGTTCAACGCTTCTTCTAAACAAAAAGGAGCCCCCAGTCTCAATGATTGTGTAGAGAAAGGGTTAAATCTGATAGAACTGATTCCTTCTGTATTATTGAGATTTCGCTTGTATGAATTTGGTGTGACAGCTGATATACGTAAAGCATTTCTACAAATCAGTCTCAATAAGAAGGACAGAGATTTCTTACGATTTCTGTGGTATAAAGAAGATGGAGGACTTAAGTATTATCGTCATTGTAGAGTTGTATTTGGAGTTTCCTGCAGTCCTTTCTTGCTTGCGTCAACTATCAAATACCACTTGGAGACAAAACTAGAGGAAGCAACCCAAGGAGGTGAAAAATATCCTGAAGATATTATCCGAAAACTAATAAACAGCTTTTATGTGGATAATTGCGTAGCCAGTGTCAAAACTGGAGAAGAATTGAAACTGTTTATTAAAGTTGCTACAGAAATTACGACTGAAAGAAATTTCGATTTAAGAGGGTGGGAGTTCACAAATCCCTCTGAATCCATTGACAGTCCAACCAACATCCTGGGGATGAGTTGGGACAGAGAACTTGATACTCTTTCTATTAGCGTTCCAGATATGCAAGAAATAAAAATGAAGTAATCACAAAGAGAAATATTTTAGCTGTTTCACACAAAGTCTTTGATCCTATAGGAATCACTAGTCCGGTCATGCTACGTCCAAAACTCTGGTTACAGGAATTGTGGAAAACTAAAATTGGATGGGACGAAGAAGTAGACAGCAAAACACGCCAGAACTTTTTGAAGTGGTTGACTGAGCTCGAATATCTAAAGAACTTGAAAATGCCACGATGGTTGCATTGTGGAATAGGACTCAAGGACATTTCATTACATGTTTTTTGTGATGCCAGTAAACTTGCCTACTCTGCAGCAGTTTTCCTGCGAGTTAGTAATGAAACAGACACTCACGTGCAGCTGGTACAGAGTAAGACTAGAGTTGCCCCATGTGGAAAAAAGGAGACAACAATCGCAAGATTAGAACTACTTGGTGCTGCCATCTCTGCTCCTCTTTACAATGAGGTCCAAAAAGTGTTGAAGGTTGAGAATGTGTACTTTTGGACGGACTCGACAACAGTGTTGGCCTGGCTGAAAAGAGATGACACCTGGGGAACATTTGTACAAAATCGCGTTAAAGAAATTAGACAACTGACACCAATACAAGCATGGAGACACATTCCCGGACAGTATAATGCAGCTGACTTGCCATCGAGAGGTTGCTCCGTGGAGAAGTTGATTACCTCTAAATGGTGGGAGGGACCCGGTTGGCTCCATCTTTCGCCTCGTGAGTGGCCTACACCAGATAAAGAAGTAGATATCAATGAAGAGGAAGTGCTTAAAGATAAAAGAAAGGCAGTCGTATCTTCTATGATGAACACTGAAGTGGAGGAAATCTAACGCTAGTACCAAACCCAGATTTTATCATTTTACTGTGGGCTCAAGTAACCTACTTGTGGGTCCAAGTAACCCGACTTTACGGTACTTCTTTTTGCATTGCAGTACAATAAGAAACACTCGAAAAATTTGTACAACAAAACCTTAAATGTTTAAATTGGAAAGTTTTCCGAAAAAAGTGCACTTTTTTTGCCAGATAAGCTCAGGTACATGTGTATGTTGCCTGCTCATGCATTCAAACTGTCCTTTACTTAAAATAATACTAAATCAACTACATAATAATAATACAACAATAACTTCCTCCCACGGGTTGAATCGATGAAATTTATATCGCTCATTATCGTATTAGCAGCTTCGGCTGAAACAGAAAACATGAATTCCCAAAAAATATTACACGTGCTCTATTTTCTGCACATTTTCGCTATTCTCTAAGAGGGAAAAGATCTCCCCTCAATAGGGAAAATCAACCGGTTTAGAATCCCTCACCGTTCCAACTCGGAGTTTGATTGACTTTCCCCACACCCCCCACTGGGAGACTCCTGTCCATCTTCGTCTGATAAGAAAGTACTCTAGGGAATTTTGGCGAAACGACTGGGACACGATTTTAACTGATCAATTTGTTATTTTAAACGAGGAATAATATATGTACAATGAATGCAAATTTTGCAGTGAATATTTTTTGAAATGTTATGATTTTTTTTGGAGGGGATAGAAAATTTGATTTTAGTAGTGTTTATGTGTGGGATTAGAGAAATAGTTTTAAGCAGCATCAGATCGTTATTCAGAGTGTTGGAAATAAGCGGTTGATTGAAATAGGATTATCTCGAATTAGTTTCAAATAAGTTTAGTCGAATCGGCTCATTAGTCAGAATAGTATGAAAATATTTTAAGCTTTAAGGATGAAGTGTTTTGACTTCTAAGTAGGTCTTATTCTAAAAGAGATTTTTTTGTCTCTTTGATAGGTGTGTGAGACTTGTCACAAAGTCTTCACTTTGAAGAGTAGTTTGACACGTCATGTGAAAACTCATTCGCAGGCTAAACCATTTACTTGTTCAGAATGCGGGAAAGGCTTCGCCCGCAACTCGGATCTGACCAGGCATTCGAAGACGCATGCTCCAGTCACTGCACTCCCCACTCTCAAATGCAGTGAGTGTGACAGCGTGTTTACGAGGCAGGACAATTTGAGAGCACATGAACGCGCGGCTCATGGGGAACCAATACACAGTTGTGTACACTGTGGCCAGGCATTTCAGAGAAAATCGTATCTGATGCAGCATATCCGCGTGACTCATACGGCTGGCCCCTCAAAACGCAAGGCCGGAGACCAGGGCCCCACCCCCGTGAAACGCAGCAGACGAAGCGACAGGGAGACAGCCTTGGGGGTATTCGCCTCTGAAAAATTGAGGCCCTCCAAAGAAAATTCAGAGGATGTGAAAATGTGCCTTGGGGAATTGAGGCCAATGATTCTGGATGTTCTCACAGAAGAAATTCGGGAGAAAAACGCATTGAAGTGGCGCATTATTATGAAAGCGCAACTCTCCCGAAGAATTGATAACGGGGAGCGGCATGTGATCACGCATCACTTTGGCAGTGTGACACAGGTGGAGCTTATCGAGGAGACCCTCCCCAAGCATCTGGATGAGGCCTTCTCCAAGGTCGAAAACACCTTTGAAGCGTTCCTGAAGTTGGGATCGGGGTGGACCCTGGACCATGTCATTCATGTAGAAGTCACGACGGCGAAATATGCCCCATTGGCTGGGCGAAGTTATATCGCGCTCACTAAAAAGATGCAGGCAAAAAAAGCGGTTTTGAATATTCAGAACGAGGATGATAAGTGTTTGGTTTGGTGCCTGCTGGCACACAAGATGAAGATTCCCAGAGAAGATCACTCATACCGTGTCTCTCATTATATGCCTCATGAAAACAGCATCAAGATGGATGGAGTCGAATTTCCCGTTCCCCTCACGAAGATTGCTACAGTGGAAAAGATGAACGACATCCGAATTAATGTATTCGGATGCGAAGAGGATGGGGACATTTTTCCGCTGTACGTCTCCAAACGGGAAGATGAAGACTGCACCAACTTGTTGCTGGTTGCAAATGAAGAGAGGCAGCACTATTGCCTCATTCGGGACATGTCTCGTCTTGTTGCCGGCTTTTCCAAGCATCGTTCGAAATGTTTTATTTGTTACCGCTGCCTGCATCGATTCTCCAGTGACAGGCTGTTGAAGGAACACCACGAGTTCTGCAAGGACTTGAGTCCGCAGAGGGTGAAATTGCCCGTAGAGGGAAAAAATATTCTCCAATTCGAGAATGTACACTACCAGCATACACTCCCCTACGTCATCTACGCGGACTTTGAGTCCATCATCGTCCCGCTACAATCGGCAACACCTGCAAATACAACATCGTACCTGGAAAATGTGGCGCGTCATGATGCATGCGGCTACGCCTATGTTGTTGTCGGCCCCGATGGAAAAGCTGTCAAGCCTGCCACAGTCTATCGGGGGTCGGACGCGGCCACACATTTTTTGGGAAAGTTGTTAGAAGAGCGGGCCGAAATTGCAGAGCAAATGATGGATGTGAAGCCCATGTGCCTTTCCCCTCAGGAAGAACTTAATTTTGCGGCGGCATCTTCATGCCATATTTGCCTGGGGAGATTGGGGACCGAGTCCGAGACCATGACCATATCAGTGGGAGGTACAGAGGGGCGGCACACAGCCAATGCAATCTTAAGTTCCGTTTGCGGAAAATGAACCCCGTAATATTTCATAACTTGAAAAATTATGATGCCCACCACATCGTAAAAACCTTGGGCGCATTCAAGGATTATGAATACGAGGCGATTCCGACAAACATGGAAAAATACATCTCCTTCTCGATTGCGCCCCGAGAGGAGAAACGAGGGGAAAAGGTGAAGCTCGTCTTCCTCGACAGCTGTCAGTTCCTGCCGACTTCACTGGAGAAACTAGTGAACAACCTAACTCAGGGGGATTTTCATACATTGGCCAAGTTTATATCTGCGGACAAAATCCACCTCTTATTACGGAAGGGGGTCTATCCATATGAATATATGGACTCGATGCATAGATTTGAGGAAACTGCACTCCCGCCGAAATCGGCATTTTTTAGCAGTTTGATGGATGCATACATCACAGATGAAGATTATTCCCACGCGAGGACAGTTTGGGAAAAATTCCAACTGAAGACGCTAGGCGACTATCACGATCTATATGTGATGAGTGACGTCTATCAGCTCTGCGACGTGTTCCAGAATTTCCGCAGGCTGTGCAGATGTTATTATTCAATCGACCCCCCTCACCTGTTCACTGCACCTGGTTTAGCGTGGCAGGCATGCCTGAAGATGACGCGCCAGCCCCTCGAATTGTTCACGGACATTGACAAGCGTCTCTTCATTGAACGTGGCATTCGTGGGGGCATCTCCATCATAACGAAGAGGCACGCCATCGCAAACAATAAGTATATGGCAAATTACGACCCCTCTAGCCCATCCAAGTATATCATGTATTTGGATGCGAATAACCTATACGGGTGGGCTATGAGTCAGCCACTGCCATATGGCGACTTTGAGTGGGCAGACGCTAGCCAGGTGACTGAAGATTGGATCATGGCCATTCCTTCAGACAGTGACAGGGGATACATATTCGAGGTGGATCTCATCTACGATGAAAAATTGCATAGGATTCACAACTCCTACCCTCTTTGCCCTGAATCTATGAAAATAGAAGAAGAGATGCTTTCGCCGACTGCCAGCGAAATTTTGAAGAAGCTGTATCTCAGAAATTTCATGAGTCTCAAAAGTTAGTGCCCAACTTGAGAAATAAGGAAAATTATATTATCCATTATCGAAACCTCCAGTAATGTCTCTCGCTCGGCCTCAAGGTGCAAAAAGTGCACAAAGTTCTCTCGTTTAAGCAGAAAGCCTGGCTGAAGCCGTACATCGAATTCAATACAGAAAAAAGAAAAAATGCCACCAACTCATTTGAGAAAGACTTTTTTAAATTGATGAATAATTCGGTGTACGGCAAAACGATGGAGAATCTGCGAAATCGGGTGGACATCCAGCTGGTGCATAACGAGCGGCGGGCGAAGAAGATGGTTGCGTCACCCAGCTTCAAAACCTTCAAGATTTTTACCGAAGAGTTGGTGGGGGTAGAGAGGGTGAAGACAAATATAATTCTTAATCGTCCCATTTATGTTGGATTTGCAATTTTGGAACTCAGCAAATTCCTCATGTATGAGTTCCATTACAACTACATCATACGGGAATATGGCGAGAGAGCGGAACTCCTATTTACAGATACTGACTCCCTTACCTATGAAATAGAGACGGAGGATGTGTATGTAGATATGAAGAGGAGCCTCCATCTGTTTGACACCTCGGATTATCTCACAGACCATCCTCTATATTCCACACAAAACAAGAAGAAGATCGGGTGCTTCAAGGATGAGCTCAATGGGAAGATCATTGAAGAGTTCGTCGGCCTGCGTGCGAAGATGTATTCTATCATGACTGCTGATGAGGAAAAAAAAAACAGCCAAGGGAGTCGCACGTCAGGTCGTGAAGCAGAAAATCAAACACTTAGATTATTTAGAGTGTTTGAAAAGTGTGAGACAAACAAGGGAGGAAGCAATGAAAATAGGAGGCAGTAATCATCTCATCTTCACCCAGAGGCTGAACAAGATTGCTCTCTCTCCATATGACGATAAGAGATATCTTCTGCCTGATGGAGTGAATTCCTATGCATATGGCCACTATCTAATCCCCAAAACCTGAGTTAAGGTGATATGTAAAGAAACAGAATGCATTTATAAATGCAGAAGAAAAAAATTGAAAAAAACCTTGAAGAAATTCAAGAAGAAAAAAAATTGAAAAAAAAAAAAAACCCTTGACGAAATTCAAGAAGAAAAAAATTGAAAAGAAAAAAAAACCCTTGAAGAAATTCAAGAAGAAAAAAAAATGAAAATACCTTTTAAGAGAAGAAAACACAAACTTAAGAGAAAAAAATATTTGAAGAAACTCGAGAGAAAATGATGAAAACAGCAACTTCAACATGAGCTTTTTTTTTATATATATATTAATTAACCATTTTCAACTTTTGCGTTAACTTTTACTTAGAAAAATTTAACCTTTACTTTAAAAAAATTTTGATCTTTAACTTAACTTTTATTTTTGGATTTTATTTTACTGGGCAATTCCACGATAAGGTCAACCAGGTGGTCAAATTTTCAAAATTAATATTTCTAAACAAACAAGGTATCATTTTAAAGGTAAAGAGTTGTATATTTTGAAATTCATGTCTAAATTTTGATAACTTAAGTTTTAACTAAGTTACAAGAGGTCAAACTAAGGTCAACATCCAGAGCGTTTTCAAACTACATTTGACGACTCTCAAAGAAGCTCTGTTTTTTTCCAAAATATGCATACTAAACTTATGAATTAAGACGAATAACTATTTACATATTCAATGTACAACAGGTGATGTTGCAAAAATGTGTGAGAATATAATTCATTTTGATTTGTGACAGAATTCCCATGGGGCACATTAAGTGTTTTACGTCCGACACCAAATTGTACGATTAATTATGCTGGGCCAATAATTTTAAAGCTACATACATCTAACTTTGTATACAAAATAAGATCATTGGTCTCATTGATGTAACCTATTAACATTTTGTGACAAGTAAATATTTTTAATTAAAATCTAGGTGTCGGACGTAAAGAATTTTGTTACGTCCGACACCGTTTACGTCCGACACTGTTACATTCCTTATATAACACTTGTTTACAACTGTGATTCTGCATATTTTGACTTCAATTAAAAGTTAAAGTGAAGCATGATTAGAAAAAAAATAATTTTGACTTTACTGTGCATACATATACTTTAAATTTACTTATTAAATAGTAAATTTTGCTTCAGAATAATACTTTAAAAGTTTTTTTTTCCTCATGAGACATTTATATTAAGACACTTACAATGCGTCTGAGTTGTTCTGGGAACTCTTGAATTAATAAAAAGTGTATATACATATTATTGCTTTGAAAAGAACAGCAACCCAACTCTTAAGTATTCATCTAAAGTTTTAAAGGCTAGATCATCACAACACAACCTGTATTCTGTTTCGCAAAGAGTCAGAACACATTGATTTCGTAGTTGGATTTGTACAAGTGGATGCTTACATTTTTTATCAGTGTACTGACTAATATTCATATTTGCTGGTTGATGGTGGTTGATGCCATAGGAGGCACTGTGAAAAAAATATCGTTTGGCGCTGCGTTAAAGCAGGAAAAATGACGGTGACAAAAGCGAAGCAATTTTCTCAAGTTTCAGCACTTTTAAATCCAAATATGCACATAAAGTATATTCCAGTAAAATATATACACATAGATACAAAGCATTTGCATCAGCACTGGAAAGCTGTTTTCCATATTCCAAACATCAAATCTGCTCATTTTGCCAAATCAGTTGGACACAATTCAGTTCAAATTGGTGACATATCACGTGATAACAAATTAAGAATAACGTGATAACAAATTAAGAATCTGATAATTCCGGGGATCGAAGAATCTGCAGATCTTGATACAGTAAACATCAATAACTGGGTTGTGGTAACGCATGATGCCAAGCTTTGTCTTGGATGTATCACCAAAAAAAAATTGCAAATTGCATTGTAGTATCAGTCATGCATAGTTCTAAAGGCTATTTTAAATGGCCAAGAACTGAGGACAAAATATTTAACAAATTACGGGACATTATAAACGTATTCTTCCTCCGATCCCAACAGGAAAAAGGGGGCAGTTTAAATTTGATGAACCCTTTTAAATGTTAGAAAATAATATGTGTGACCTAGGAATAAAATTTAAGCTAATTTTCTTATTTAAAACTGTAATCATTGCATTTAAGAACAACGGTTTAGGTCCAATTCGAAGAGTTTACGTCCGACACCGCAAATTTACGTCCGACACCAAGGTAAAAGTAGTTCTAAGTTCATTTTATTCAAAACAATATCATTAAAAAACTGTAAAATATGCTTTAATCATAAGTATACTATCGATATTAGCTGTTTTTGAAATTAAAAGGTAAGCCAATTCGCAGAGTTTCAGTAAATTTTAAGTGAATCTCCAATTTTACTATTTGTGCGTTTACGTCCGACACCAACTCTTTAAATCTTCTTAATTTTTATTTAAGAGATCTATTTTAAAAAACTAACATGATTTTTTATTCATTATGATGTAGCGAGTATTTTGAATACCAACTTAATCATTTCTATTCAGTTTATATTTGATAAATGGAACTAAAACTAAAAAATATTTCTTCGTTTTTTACGTCCGACACCATGGAATTGCCCTACTTTAGATTTTTTTTGTTTTTATTTTTTTATTTTATTTTATTTTTATAGGTACCTGAGTGTATGTTTATGTATAATCAGTTTTCCTTTTCAGATGGTGATGGCCTCTTTATAGTTAATGTGTGAAAATTTTAACTTGTTGCATTTTAATTGTTATTGATTTTTTAATTGTGTTGAATGAAAGTGAGTGAGAATGTGTGTGTGTGAATGTGTGTGAATGAAATAGAATGAATGAATTTACATGAATGTTAGTGATTGATGATTTTAATGGTTGAGCCGAGGAAGGTGACTGATACCTGGAAATCAACAAAACCCTCGGTCATGACGCCCTGAATGAAATCTCCAGGTGTCAGGATATGATTAAATGATTGAGTGATATATATTTTGAACTCATTATTTATGATCCGACAAAAGTCCTAAATGCCTTTTTTAAATGTGTTATTGTATACTTATGTGCTATGAATTGAATGTAAGTGTTTGATAGCCTTACATATGATAATCACCTGCACTAAAATTGTATTAGAGTAGCACTTTATTTTCAGAAAACCTATGATGTAAAATTAAGAAAGAAGTCGTCCAAGTGTGAGTTCTGAGTTTTTTTTTTTTTTTTTTGTAAGGACTGTAGAAGTGATGCACGACTTATAATTTTACACTTCGAGAGTCCTTTTCATCCTTTGATTTTACAGCTGGCAAAGGACAAAACTTTAGCATGGACAAAAATTTCTGCGTAAACAATTTTGGCAAATAACTATTTAGCTGCATTAGCAAACTGCTTCAGCAGACAAAACAAAAAAAAAAAAGTTGATGGGGGTGTCTTTTGTTTGACTACACTCGGGCTGGCTGGTGGGACCATCAACTTAGAAATTTTTTTCCTGAAAAAATATTTTTTTTTAAGTTCGAAAATCGCGAAAATAATTCAAAGTCCTAAAATTCGCGGGAAAATATTCAAAATTCGCGCGAAAACTCTCGTAGTCTTTTATGGAAGTCACAGGCTGTGGGAGGTCACAGGCGGCGGAGGGGAGGTCACAGGCGGCTCTGGGAAGCGGCTGAGCCGCACAGCAGCCTGCTGGCGCAGAATGCCCATTAGTACCCTACTAATGTCAACTTTCGCCAGGATTTTGGTCTTTCTTGATAGATATGTATGCAATTGGCATTCATTTTTTAACATCTTACCAGACACGAACTATTCTCCCCTCCCTCTGCTCACCTTGTGTAAAATAAAGCGTTAACTGTGTACGTGTTAAATATGTGTATTTAAAAAATTAAATGCATATAAATGTAGTATTTTTGAAAACAAACACTCTAACCTTGTTAAAATCAACTCAAATAGAACTTAAAAAAAAATTCATTCTTCTAATCTGTATTTTATCATAACTGGTGAACGACAAACAAAAAATAGAAGATCAGGGATCCAAAATGATGTTCATTTTAAGTGTAATATGATTAATAAGGTACCACTGTGTGACCTTAGTAAATTATTTAAGGATTTTTATGCATACCAGTTTTTTTATTACTGAAGCCTTCAAATTTTGCTCTTTTATTTTATACTTGACATTTGTGATGTTTTTTTTATTAAAAGTTGTCATTTAAGCAGAGAATGTCATGGTTAGAAATCATTTAAGCAGAGAATGTCATGGTTAGAAATCATTAAACAAATCTTAGCCATCTCACTTCACCAGTGAACATGAATATACAGGGTGGCCCAAAAGTCAGGACGAATTAAAAAAATTAATATTTCGAGAACGAATAATGATAAAAAGATGCGGTTTGCACTAAATGGATAGGAATGAAGGGGGATTTTATGTGGGCAAGAAAAAAAATAGTTCAGTAAGTGAACGATAGGTGGCGCTGTGCTATTTCTAATGTAGGATTATACAAAACAGCAAGCGATATAAAAAAGAGCAACTGACTCAGGTAAGGGATGTTGAAGTTTGAATGAACCAAAATGATGTCCATGATTGAGAAAGCCCTTTTAGTTAAACTACACTATAAGAATTCGGAACGTGTCACTGCGGCAATAAGAGCATATCACTCATTGAAAGGTATGCGAAATAGCAAAGGACCAATTACGTCTTCTGCATTGAACAAATTGATTAAGAAATTTGAATCTACAGGTTCTTTGGCGTCGCGTCCAAGAAGTGGACGTCTCTCAGCAGCCACTACTGTTGCCATGACAGTGGAGCAGACGGTGGATTCCATGTCGGTGGTTACTGCACATGACGTGTGTAGTGCTCAAGAAGTTTCGAAGCAGACAGGACTTCTGCGCGCAAGTGTCTGGCGAGCACTGCGAATAACTTTAAAACGGTATCCATATAAGTTGCAACATCTCCAAGAACTTAAACCGCCTGACTACAACTCTCGGCAAGATTTTGCGAACTTTGTATTCAGCAAGATAGAGGAGCAGCCCGACTGGCTTCATACTGTGTTTTGGACAGATGAAGCACATTTCACCCTCTCTGGCGCTGTTAACACCCACAGTTGTCGAGTCTGGACCACAGAAAATCCACATGCATTTGTGGAGAAACCCTTGCAACAACCTAAAGTGACAGTCTGGTGTGGCTTTACTGCTGATTTCATAATAGGTCCGTCTTTTTTCGAGGAAGTCACACAGACGGGTTTTAAAACGGTTTCTGTGATTGGTCAGAGCTATGTAGCATTTGTAGAGAATAACATTATTCCTGAACTGCAAGCGCGACAGGCACTACAAACTGTTACGTTTATGCAAGATGGAGCACCACCCCATATTGCTCTGCCGGTGCAACGATTGTTACGATTAACATTTGGAGAAGATCGCACAATCAGTCGATTTTTTAATAATGCTTGGCCTCCAAGATCCCCAGATCTTACGCCTTGTGACTTTTGGCTCTGGGGATTCCTGAAGTCAAAAGTATACCGTGACCAGCCGGCGTCACTAGCTGCACCGAAAGATGCCATCCGGCAAAATGTGGCTGCCATAACGCAAGAAATGCTACTAAATGCTGTGAACGGTGTATTGACACGTCTCACAGCTGTACTTCTAAATGATGGACAGCACATTGAACAATTAATTGATTAACTGCAAATAAGCTAACTTGAAAATTGTCAGTGTTTTTTCTTTTGTAAATTATCTTTTGCTGTAATAAAAACCTACAGCGCCATCTATCGGTCACCCACTGAACTTTTTTTTTCTTGCCCACATAAAACCCCTCTTCATTCCTATCCATTTAGTGCAAACCGCATCTTTTTATCTTTATTCGTTCTCGAAATATTAATTTTTTAAATTCGTCCTGACTTTTGGACCACCCTGTATATACGGTTTGCAAATAACATTGCTGGTCTGAGATAAATTTAATTCTAAGTAACTTACCACATTTTTAGTTACATTGCAAAAACAATTTTTGCTCGAACCAACTACTTTTTTTTTTTTCTTTAAAGGTGGTCCGAGGCAAGGTTTACTTATCGGGGACCAGTATTAATTTTGAACCCTAAATGTGGCTCATGATTACAAAGGAATAATATAAATATTTTTCCAAGTTTATTTTATTTTAGGTTGGAGATTGCTTTAAAATAGAGGCGAAAGTTAAGGCAGAGATGAGGAAATCAACTGTTTACCTTGTTACCACTGAAATAAAAGAAAATAATGAGGTATGTATAGAGTTATCCTACTAATAACCCTGTAAGTATTTCTCATTTTTGCTTTCTTTAAAGCATCCAACATTTTTTATAAATTTTTAAATCTAATCTAAGTGTTTGAGTGAAGAAACTATTATAGACAGCAAACAGGTCTAAATATTTATTGCTTTTTAAGTTTTGTAAAGAAATATTATTTTGAACTTCATAAATTAAATTTTTGTAAAAAATCAATTTTTTTCATTTTATCCACAGTTGTTTATTTAATTTTTCATTACATTGCAACACCCTTTATGCGTTTTTATCAATTATACATTTTTTAAAATTTGGTCCTAGCAGAGTTCAATATGTACTAGAGTGTACCGGTTATATGTTTTTTCACATATGCAGAGCTCGCATTTCCTCTAAAATTCCCAAATTCCAAAAATAAAAATTGCTTCTCCTAAAATTTCTGAACTTGTACTAAAATTTTGTTGTGTTCGTAAATAAATTAAAAACTTTATAGTGAGCTGTTTAGGAGACCTTAGCTAACCTTTCTGAAGATATTTTATAACTTTACACTAGATATTTAATCCGAGTAAGCAAATTTATGAAAAACAATTGACATACAAGAATAATAATTCGGCGGATTTATGCAAAAATTACTTGCAGAAGTTTTAATGTTATATTACTATTCATACTACTTAAAGTACTGTAATTCAAAGTCTCTAGTTTGTTTTTGCGGAATGATGCTTTTTGACTTACTTTTGATGTTTAAATCCAGAATTTTTTTTTCTTTATTTTCTGAAAAATTGAAAGAATTTTTCAGAAACGTAATATTTCTGTTGTACATACTACATGTTCAGATATGTTACAGTTATAATTTATAGAGGCTACTTAGAATTAATACTATTAATTGTTTCTCTTTTTAGGTGGTGGACTGTAAATGTTCATGCCCTGCTGGTCCATCTCCAGCCTCATGTAAACATACATTTGCTCTATTACATGCTTTGGAAGACTATAGTCGGATGAAGCTATACCTTGCGCCGACAGACAAGCTCCAAGCTTGGCATAGACCAAAGGTGGCTAAGTTCAGCCCAAAAAAATGTGCCGAGCTTTACGGCAGGAGGAAACAACCTAAATTTGTTCATCCCATAAATGTTGCTCCTTTGCTTAGGGACAATGTGAATCACAGTATTTTTCTGGAATGCCTAAAATATACGAAAATGCTTGTGAATTCACATTGCCCCTTCCTGCCTCTATATTCACGCTGGATTGTCTCCAAAATCTTCCGACGGAGCTACGTGACTGCCTTGCTTTCGACATCGAAAGTATGTGGGTGTTGGAAAGCAAAGACAGTTGATCAGTCCTCATCAGACCTTTTTGAGGAAAGGGAGAATAGTCCGCCTGATTGCTTCTAAGTTCCATGATGTGAAAGTTAGAAGGGCGGACTTCGACAACCTGGCTGCCCAGATTTATAAAGTGCAAACAACGGAATTAAGAGTTTCTGCTGTCATCTATGGTTCAAAACATGAACCAATCGTCCAAAAATTATGTGAGGACTACTTATCCCAATTTTTTTCTTCGGAAAGTAGGTCTCATTACGAATCCACTGATGCCACACTTGGCAGCATCACCAGATGGCCTGTTCTACAACAGTGAGCAGGCATTTCTTTTAGAAATCAAGTGTGTATATAATGTTGAACACAAGCCTCTGGAGGAATTAGCACAAAACCCCAATTTTTGCCTTTCAAACATAGATGGCAAGTATTTCCTTAAAAAGACGCACCGTTACTACACCCAAATCCAAGGACAGTTGGCCATATCAAATCTGAAGGAGTGTGTTTTTGCTTTATTCTATCTACAACCCAATCATATTTTTAGAAAAGATCAAGTTTGATGAAACGTTTTGGAATCCCATTCCTGCATAATTAAACCGTTTTTATGTGGATAATTATGTTCCATTTTTAATACAAAACCATAATTTTATTGCATAAATTCATATAATCATTGTATGTAAATACGAGGCGTGTTTTTTGAGTAAATACCGTACTGCGCCAGTCGTTGTAGTAGTTCCCCTAGTAAGTGTAACTTTTTATATTTCATCGTTACATAAGTATGCGTATGTATAATGTAATGCTTCTTGTGTGCAGACATCACGGTTTACGTGAAGTTCTGGTAAGAAGAACGCGTGAAGTTGTTATTATAGGTTATGTGTGATTTTGTCACTTCTCTGGCGTCACTCCCCTGGCAGTTTTGTTCAAAAAAAAAGGGGGGTAAATATGCATTAACACTGTGTTATAAGCATAATTAATTTCTTTTTTAATCTTAATTGCCCCTGTGAAAGCAATTTTAATGAACGTAAATAATGCGGGAAGTATTTTTATTTGGGATCTGCGGTGCGACTTGTATGCAAAATGTCGTGTTTTCAAGATTGATTTTTTATTATTTTATTACAACGAATTTTTTTGAATACAGGTCTTGTAGAAATGAGTCCATACTATGATTTTAAACCGAAAAATAAGTGAAATAATAGTAAATCAAACCAGAATTCTGCCAATAGTGTCACTCTCCTGGCAACGCTTTTTCCCCTGGTATCGATAAACCCCCCAAAAATTAAAATTTCGTCTGGCCCTTACCACTACAATCATAAAAATAGCGGCTACTAGTGATGTAATGAGTGTGAAATTAAACAGATTATTTTTTATTTGGGGACACAAAAAACGCATTGACCGTAGAATCACCCATATACCAAGTTTCTTTTATTACATTATACAAGGTTGTCACTCAACTTGGCATAAAAAATTCGCTGTGTTTTCCTTGTATGAATACGCCACATTACAAATACGCAGAACTATGGCATTTGTATAAGAACATTAATCTTCGGATAGTTTCATCATGGACAGGGCCGTCGGCAAGGGGGGGGGGCGTCTATACCCCCCCCCTTTTCTGAAGAAAGGGGCCGCCAATTTATTTTGTTATTAAAATGAAATTTTAGAAAAATATTTCAGAACTTAAAATGAAATTTAAAAGAGAAGCGGAATAATTTCAACATTATTACGAATATCAGTAAACCTGAATTTTTAAAAATGTGCTCAGGGCGAGGACTGCTAATGGTCTTTGAAAAAGGTGAGAAAGGTGACAAATTTTAAAACAAAGGTGACTAAAAGGTGACAAAAAAATAACTAAAAGGTGACCAAAAGTAATTTGTTAAGAAATCAAAAAGCAGAAAATGATTATCCTTTTTTCTGACTTTTACCAAAATGGCCTACATTTTTTTTTTAAAGACTTAGTTTCCGAATAAACCATTTTAGGACATAGTTTCAAAAAACTTTCAGTGTAAGCTCTATGTTATGTTCAAAGATTTTTCTTTGGTATCAATTAAATTAACACCTGAAATTATGAAGTAAAGATAATAACAATGTATTTAATGAACATATTTTATTTTTTTTCATATTTTTAATAGCTCATTGCAAAATCATCAGCATTCTTTTTCTTGTTTCTTTAAATACTAAGCATAAATGTTCACTAAAAAGTATTAACAATAGAGAATGAGTGAAAAAATAAATGAAAAAACCAAATGATAACTTACAAGGTAAAAATAAAATAATGTTGAAGTATAAAACTGAAGATATTATGAATAAAATTGTTAATGCCTTTTGCTTGGGGGGGGGGTGTCTGAAAACATGCAACGACACATGTCTAATACTGAAGAGAGAAAATCTTTTAAGTTATATTTTAAGTCTTGTGAGCACTGTGCTGTGAAAATGTTTTTTTTTTTTTTTTTTTTAATTTAACCAAATCCTCACATACAACAGCAAAATTATATGTTAAACATATAAAAAATTTCTTTCCAATGGATTAGTCATTCATTTTTGCAGTTAGAGGTACAAAAAGTAACTTTAAATGAAGTTATTAAAAAATCATAATAACTAATGTTATTGCAAAAAAAGTTTAAAAAATATATAAAATATTCACAGCATGCAGAAAAATTTAAACCTTAAGCATGACACGCAATAATACAAATAATACAATTTAAAAAGTTCAACTCAACATCAAAGAACTTTTAAAATCATAAAAAATTTTAACTGACAAAATTTTCTGCAGAGCGAAATATATTAAAGAAATTTCCAACAAAAAATATTCATTAATTTCATCAAAAAGCAATTTCCAATGTTGGCGGATCATTTCTGAATTTGTAGAAGTAGTGGAAGGCAAAGCAACGGTTCGTCAACTCATGCCACAGTGAGCCATCACTAAGCAAGATTGCTTACCACAGATTTTTTAAAATTTTAAAACTTGACATTTTTTTAACTGAGAGAGTTGTAAAGAATAATAATAAACACAGAAAGCAGATTTGTAATGTGGAAGGGGACCCATTACAGGTCAAGAGATCGAAAAAACTGGTGACCTTAAACCTACCTTAACAATGTGAACATAATGGATATTCAGTACTATCAGAAACTGAAATATATTATTCGGGATCATCAATGAATCTTAAATAATAAAATTATCTTAGCAGGAGCCAAAAAAAAACACTTCAAATC
>JAXGGA010009248.1:0-52377 GCA_038373865.1 Uloborus plumipes | reverse complement strand
GTTTTCTCAAATTTCAAGTAAAAGATTAAGAAACAAAGGTCACACGAGATTGATCTCCTGCGCAGCGAGAGTATCCCGTGCAAAAATGCGTATGACTCAACCTTAGTTTGATTTTGTTGATACTTATGCAACACATTGAGCTGTATTAACTGTAACTGTATTTCTTCTGAGTTCTTTGTTTGATAGTAATTTGTTTCTCCCAGGGAAAATGCTAGCTATAAATCTTATTTTCGATGAAATGTGCTATATTCTGAAATAAAAATAAGCATATTATTTGAACTGGAATTAGAGACTAGTAACACGAAATTAAATAGGAAACCAGATCCATGAAAAATAATAGAAGAGTAGATTACAGAAAGAAAAAGTTTGAGGATAGAGTGAAGTATCGGTTGCATTAACACCTTCATCGTATGATTATGATACGGATGGAATCTATGGCATTGAAAAGAGAAATAAATCCCGAGCAGATCTTTCGTGCTCAAAACCTTGCAAAAGAGAATGATTTAATGTCCTGACACCACCATTGTCATCTGCACTAGATCGTGCAAAGGAATCAGATCGTGATGCAGTATACCTTATTGCAGAAACTGCAAGGAGCATAGGTCACAACATTGAAGAAAATTCTGTCAATAGATTTTCCATTCGAAAGCTTAGAAAAGAGAGTCGAGCTGAGAAAACTCATAGAGTTAAGCAAGAATTTCAAGTACAATTTCCTTTAACTGTTTATTGGGATGGCAAACTTTTGCCTGAGTTAACGGGCAAAAAAACTTTGATCTCTTGCCTAATGCCTATTTTAGTTTCAGGAAACGAAATTTCTAAACTACTTACAGTTGGCAAGGTACTATCAGGAACTGGATAAGCTGTCACATCTGGGGCATGGCAAGTAGAGTGAGAGCAATGTGTGCTGATACAACAAGCTCAAACATAGGTCAAAATATATTTGCAAGTTCTCTTCTCGAACAGAAAGTTCAATGAGAACTGTATTGCGCATGTCATCATCATATTATGGAGCTAATCATTCGATCAGTTTTGGTGTCTGCATGGGGTCAAGCTCTCATTCTGAAGTTCCAATTTTCAAAAGATTTCAACCATCATGGAAATTAATTAACAGAGAAAAATTCCAAGTTGGAACAAATGATGAAGTTGTTGCATTTTTTTGTTCTTGATATTAAAGATAGCATTTTGTTATGAGCATTTGTAAAATTTTCAGCCAAAAAAGTATTGTAAGGAAATCCTTGAATTAGTCATAACATTTTTTTGGAGGCGTTTCTCAAAAGTGGGTAAGATTTTTGGCACCAGGGGCTGTCCATCATGCTCGCTGGATGTCAAAAGTCATATATAGCATTAAGATAGGGATGTTTAAATCGCAGTTCAAGCTCATAGCAAGAGAAAAGAAAGGTTTACGTGGCATTTGCATATTTGTTGCTAGAAACTTAAAGCTTGGGAGTGGAGGTGGAGGGGAGTTGGGATATCTGCTCTGGTAGCATCTGATACACCCTATAATGACTTTCAACTACTAAATACACTCTTGTATTATTCAAACATAAATATCAATATTTCAAAAGCTACACCTCAAACATTGGCGAAACATCTTTGGTTTGAAAGGCTATTAGCACTAGCTATATTCGACAATAATGTGCGTTTTTCTACAAAACGCCATATGTTGAAAGCTATGAAAGATGTGAAAAGTCAAAATAATCCTCCAGAACATACTACTAAAAATTTGAAAACGTTCAAAGAAAAAAGTTTGAGGATTTTTTATAAAAAGATCAATTAAGTTTGAACAAATAGGAATTCCAGATGAGGGTTCGAAGTTCCAGACTAGATTTTCATCCAGGTTCAATAATCATAAAATCAATGATGATCATAAATGATTATGCTGAACGTGGTATAGCGTTTATTCAAGAGTTCAGTGACTTATTAACAAAAGATAAGTCTCAACTCCAATTCTTAATGCAATAAGGTTGAGGAGCACCGAAAAGAATATCCAGACAGTCACAAACGAATACTGTTAAGCGCCAAATCATCTATGGCAAAACAATGTTCTTACTTTTTATTGTATTTAATCCAATTCTGTACACACTTTCTGAATTCATTTCTATCTTTTATAGCAACATAAAGTGAAAGAATTTTAAAATTGCTTTGTTTTATTTTTATGCTATTATTGACTTATTAGCCTATATACGCTTAACTTTAAGCTCATTGAGCTACCTTTAAATTTTAATATATTTTGCTAAAACTTTTAGCAGTTCATTTTCTCCCTAAAAGGAACCATATTGGGGGGTGAGACCGAAAAAAATCGAAGTTTTGAAAATCATGCCTTTTAAGGACCACCCTAATGTGCATATATATTTAATTATGTCTACTTTCTTCAGTTGTTGCTATAATAAAGTATTACATTCGTTGTTTTGCGGAAAATGAGTAGCAAGCGACACTCGCCCATAATTTTAAAAATACGAAAATGTCTCTAGAAAATGATGGATTATCCTATCGTCGGACGTTGTTTGGAATTGATAGCCCCCAAGGGTATACGTAATTACAGAAATTGCTTTGCCAAGACGTTGTTATATAAAATAATCTCCAAAAAATGCATGCATTTTTTTTTTTTTTTTACTTCGAAAATAAGAAAAGTGGAAAAATTATTGAATATTCTCAAAATTGTGAGATTTCTCTTGTATAAATTCTGAAAACATGCATAAGTATCGACACACACCTATAATATATGTATTTATAGTGATATTATTTTTAAGTTTAATTGTATTATTACTTAAAATTTCATTAAATGATTTCGGATATAAATACAGCTCAAATGTGTGCCAAAATGTACCAAATTAAAAAAAAATATTTAATGTTAATTTATATAAGATTGTCAAATAAACCTACTATGTTGCATTCATCACAAAACTTTCTTATATAAGTATATTTTAAATAATATTAAAAATAGACCGTCTGGACTAACAAAAACATTTAAATTAAACTTTTTAATGAAAAATTTTTAGTCAAATACTCGCTTGCGGCTAAATTTTTGGAATTTAAACTTATTATGATAAAAATACAATATTTTCACTAATATATTATGTGTAATCAATCTCTCTTAGAAAAATATGTACCAAAATTGTTCCATTTTAAATTTAGAATCAATTACTAGATAAAAAAAACGGGTATGCTATGCTAAATTAAAATTTTTAAGATTAAATTAAAATCATGTTTCAGCAAACTTGTTAAAAAGTAGCTTTGTTCAAGAAATATTTTAGAAAGAATTTCAAGAATCTTTGCTCATAAATATTCATTTTCGAGAAGATTTAGAAAGTGATTATCTATTGCTTACGAGCAAAGATGATAGTTCTTGTTTTCATCGTATAATTTTAAAACTTTTCTTACCAAATACACTTCATTTTTTTTTAAACTTACGTTTCCTATATTCAGTATAAAATATGGATTATTTTGCTTGTATATTTGTTACAAGACAATAACAATTGTGTATTGATTGTAATGAACTGTTACGCTTCGTATAATGTTTATACATCTTCATACATAACTTCAAAATAGAATATATATACGTCTTTATAATAATCTAGATTTATTTCTATACACTGCAAGAAACTTCCGTAACGTAAAAGAAGTTACCCGGGCAAAGTTCCGGGATTTCAATAGTTCATATCAGTTAGCTGTGGAAAACAAGTATATTTTAGGGGAGGGGGGGGGACATAAATTGTTACGAGTTTTAAAAATACAGGTAACTTATTGCGGTGAACAACATTTTTAGCCACCAGCGTGAAAACATATTCCACTTTATTTTAGACGTTTCGACTTCAGCCCCTTCGAAATTGACTGATGAGTCCTACTGTTAAAATCTACATTTTTAACATTTGTTAGTAACTCTTTTTACTGCTAGAGGGCAACATGAGTAGTGATGTCTATTGGAAAAAGCGCGCACGTCATCGATGGAATTTGATAATAAGAGCCCATTACCTTATTTGGTGTGGTGAGATCGCCAGTTGCATTACCTTATTTGGTAATAAATTGTGAAAGAATACGCTCATTGGCACGAGACGAATAGCGTATCGTGAAGCTTCACGAGAGAAGCGCTTTAGTAACTCTATGTGTTCGTACTCTACACTACACTGAAAAAAATGAATGTTGTTTTTGCAATATAATACAGCTAATTTTATAGCAATAAATTTTAAAAATTGCTGATTTCACAGTTTTCAACTGTGAAGTTGCTAAGTTTGCTGTTTATTACCATGCATTTTACAGTTTTAAACTGGAACCTCTACTGCCAGAATAAAACTGTTGTTTTTACAGTATAATGCAGCTAATTTTTACTTCAATAAACTTTAAAATATCTAGCTTTAGAGTAAGAAACTGTAAAAGTGCAAGTTTTAGTTTATTACCGTGCATTTTACAGTTTTAAATTGGAACCTCGGATGCCAGTACTATACTGTGAAAACAACAATTAATTTTTTGCAGTGCTTTTTATTTCATTTTTGTAGTTTTCTTTTTATCTATTGTGTGTGTATTTTTTGTGTTTACTCTCTCTCTCTCTCTGTTTGGTTACTTGATTTGCATCGCTTGATATTTGAGAATAAAGTGGTATGTAACAGAAGCAATGAAATAGATTAGCTGAACCGAAGGAAGCATTCGCGTTGTTCAGCAGTAATCAAAAATTCGATTTTTTAACCGTATTTTTCCAAAAAACAAGAACAGAGTGAATTGTTATTTTTTTGTAGGCTTAAAGGAAAATCAAATCATTAAGGAAACAAACAAACAAAAAAGGAACCGTTAATTTTTATATCTGTTTAATCAAAGCTGCGTACATAATTGTAAAAACGTTGTGAAATAAATATTCGTATAATAGGATATTTGAACTGAAAAAATTGGAGTTAATGCTTTTAAAATTTTACCTATTCCTTATTTAGAATAAATGTTTTACTCATTTTTATTAATATTACTAAAAAGAAACTCTTTAATACAAGAACAGCTTCACAAAGTAAACTGTTTCAAACTGTAATTAATTATTCGAAAAAAAAAAAGAGATTAGGTACTAACAAACTTCAAACTTGAAAATAAAAGCTTAGCGAGGTAAAACTGGAAAAATCAACTCCAGAAAAACTGTCATCAAGAGCAAGGCAGTTTATTTCGTAATCTACATGAGTTAAGAACGAAAAAAAAGAAGATATGACTTAAAGTTACTTCTATATTGAAAAATATTTTTTTTACTAAGCAGTTAAGCTGTTCGAATTGCTATTTACTGCATTTTAAATTAAAAAAAAAAAAAGTAGAACTGTGAAAATTTGACTTCTTGACTCTTGGTTAGTAAACGCAATCTTTGTGGAATGTGTGTTTGATCATGTGAACGAATCGCATGCGATATTTGAGTCTTTTCGTATAACGGGTCTGCCATATCATTGAGTCAAGTTTTTTTTTTAATACCCCGTATATATTACCACAGTGCAAAAAATGAACTGTTGTATTTACAGCATAATACAGGCAGCAGAAGTTATAATTTAAAACTGTAAAATGCACAGTAATAAACTGTAAAACAAGCAATTTTAGCTTATTACTGTAAAGTAAGCAATTTTTCAGTTTATTATTATAAAATTGGCAATTTTTACAGTTTATTGCTGTAAAGTAAGCATTTTTTCAATTTACTATTGTAAAATTAGCAATTTTTACAGTTTATTACTGTAAAATCAGCTGGTATTATACTGTAAAAACAACATTCATTTTTTACAGTAAACAGTGTCTCACTTAGACACCGCCTCATTTATGTGTCTTTTTCACTTATACGATGATTTTGAATGGTCCCAGCACATTCAATTGGAAAATAATGAAAGTATCATTCGTTTATGCGTTGCTGGAAAGATAAATATTTCACTTATGTGCCAAATTTTCCATAAAATGTGAACAATTTTATGTATTTTCTTTAAAAATAAGCATTTTTCTTCCCTTTTCTCTTTAATCTTTCATTTTTTTTCTCACGGAATTTTTGCCGCATAAACTAGGATTCGGAGAGGGACAATTATCTACTATGCATCGTTTTAAAGGGAATAGTTTGAAATTAGGTATGCTACAACTTTTGTTCTCTCATTATCATTGCAGTTAAGTTACAGTAATTTCCTAACTGTAGTAATATGTCCCTTTTCTATAGAGACATTCTTATTCATTCTCTCATTAGAGACTATGTTGGGTTTTATTCCTTTAAATAGGCTTGTTCACTTATACGTCTCTCTCACTTATGCGCCTTTTTCTGTTGGTCCCTTGGGCCGGCGCATAAGTGAGAGCTCACTGTATATGTTACCTAGTTTTCGCCCACGAACAGTTTAATTTCAAAAAACTGCCACAAGTGTGATAATATAGTTCGTTTCCATTTATACTTTTACCCTCATCTGACCTCAATATTTTATCCTATAAAATTTTCAAAAGAACTAAATTCAAGATAGAAAACAAAAATAACTCACTGAAAAAAGCCAAATCTCCAAAATTTATTTTTCCAATAAAAACTTTTCAACTTTGTTTATTCTGATCATAACACCTAAAATCCGATGTTTTCGAATCACAATTGATCGCACTAAAGGGAAACCATCCTAAATATAAGGACAAGAAATACATATCCTGGGGTAAAAATCCGTGTCCTGTTTTCAAAGACTACAATGCTCAAAGTGACTTTCATCCGGGCATCGCATTTCCTGTTACGAATTTCTCGGAGATCTATTTTCTACCGATTTTTCTCTCTCTAATATTTCTCTCCGAGAACCATTTCACGTTTCAGAGAATCAGACCACAGGTATAAACTCTCCCATTTCTTTTGTAATAGGTATATGGCTCCGAAAACTAAGTTTCGGGAAAACTATTTATGGCTTGATTCAGGTTTGAAAACGTTTTTTAGGCTTTCAGAAAAAAGACAGAAGTGAGGAGTAACTTAAATTGTCTTTCGAAGAGCTTTTTTTTTATGTCCGGAAGTTATTAAGATTCTCTTTTGTGTGAGTTTTTTCCTCTTGGCATTATCTAGAAAGGAAAGTTGTAAAAAATAAATGTAAGTAAAAATAACGAACGGCATAAGCTAAAATAACTTGTAGCTGTGGAAAAATGTCAGAAGTTTTCTGGTGGATGACGAACCATTTTGAAACTAATCAATAAGCATCATTAGAAAAAAAAAAATATATATATGTTTTAATCATGAGTTAATTCATTACTTAAGACATAATGAATGTTATTTTTATTTTCTTAAGAGTACTGGATATTATTCTTGAAAAGGGCTTAGTCCAGTTTTTTTTTTTTTTTTGCAAAAAAATTAAATTTATTTTGTTCAGGGAAAGTTGTCCTTATAGTATGGTATCCAGATTTGATTATTCTTCCCAAATGTTTTCACAGATTTTTATTTATATCAAATTAAGGTTAAATTATTTGCACGCACTTTAAGTCAACGAAAATATAATATGCGGCGAAAATATTTCTGTTCTCCTCAGCATTTTAACCATATGAAAAAACTCTGAAATCGTTGAAAGACTAGACTATCTATATCGCCGCTACTACTGCGCGCTACTTATGAACATAAAAGACCAACCCCTAAGCACTATACTACTCAACTGATGGAACTTTAATACAGGCACGCCCACTGTAATTGATTATAAACATGGTAATCCAAACAAGATGTGTATCCAATTTGTTTCAAATTCAAATAGTTGTATATATATATAAGTCATTTATTAAACCTAAAAAAACCTTAAATCTCTTATAAAAGCTATTTGACAAAAAGTTAACGATTTTCTTTATTAAATACATTTCCGCTGTTTAATATTCATAAATTAATACTTCTGCTCTTAGTGGTTATTAAAGCATGCAAGAGCTGCTCTTTGAGAATATCGGGATTATTTTCAATATAAATTAAAAATGAAATTTCTCAATTCCTTTACTGTAAAGCATACATTTTTGTTCTTCTTGGAATAAGCTACTCATTTGCATTTGAGGTAAAGCGGAATTTAATTAAAAAGTTTTCTACTTTAAAAAAATCATTATTGATACGATGCTTATTAAAAATAATCCTTATTATCCTTCATGTATCAAGAAACTGTTTTTGAAAATATTTTAAAGACGGTTGCTCATAAATTTTCAAGTTTCAAAAATTAGAGAAAGTTTTTTTTTTTAAATTTTTGACGTTTATGATTTACTTTTTGAATGCATTATGTTAATTGACCCATATTACTAGTAGTCTAGAAGTTTATTTTAAATATTTAGCGTATACGGTATTTTCCGGGTAAAATTTGACTTCAGACAAAACGTAAGTAACATTATTAGATTTTTGCTCCGGTTTATACAAAGAAATAAAATAATGTGAATATGGTATTTATTTCTACTCTTTCTAATACTTCTTTCGCTAATAATATAATTCTATTACTATTTCTAGTAAAGCACCATTGATACGTTTCTCTTTTATACGTTTTTATGATTTATACGGGTTTTTATCTGTCCCGGCAGAGTTCAATACATATTAACGTACAACAATAATACGTTTTTTTTCATATAGTCCCTTCAAAAACGCATAAACGGTGCTTCACTGTATTTACCAGAATTATTACTTGGGTTTAACATGTAAACATGTAACATCAGCTCTAATTTCTGTTTTTTCTAAGTAGCGAAAAATATCACATAATGTTAAATAACTAACACTTAACTCTACGATATACATAACAGAACAATTGTAGAATAACATAAAGAATCATGTAAAGGATAAATACAACGCTAAAAAAGTACAAATACGCAGGGATACTGCAGACACGTGTTTTGGCGTTACATGAGCGTCTTTTCAATGCCAAAAACCGTGAGCTTATGGGTGTGCATCCATAAGCTCACAATTTTTACGGTATTTTCTTGCTAAAATATAATTACAGTGATTGCTAATGACAATATACACAATAGACAATAGTTTACAAGTCAATCACAAAAATAAATGCAGAAATGACAAAATAAACTAAGAATTCTAAATGCATGAATGACGATCATATTTGCAGCTCGGTTCTGAAAAGTGTGCCACTAGAATTTCGCATATTTCTTACAAAGCAGGTCGTGTCTTGGTAAACTCAAAATTACTCGGCGACATTTCATTATAAACAAAAGTTCTAAAGAATAATGTAGCTTGTCTTGGCCCATTTCCATATACTTTTTTTCTCCCTTCGACTAACATGCTTTCAAATAACTGCTTTTAAAGGGACGTCCTGATGTGAATAAATTGCTTGGACTGCTGAAAATATGAGGGAAAATTATCAGTGTCATTATTCTACTGTGACAAGAAAAACTAAGATTATGACAGCTTTTATAATAAATCGAAATGTACGCTACGTATTTCTTGGATCTTTGAATACACGTTCACTGGTCGTCGTGAAATAAATTAAAGCTGGATGTGAAAAGTCGCAAGTTTCTTGCTTTTGAACAGTTCGCCAAGTTTTCAGTGAAACAAACATTAATATTATATTTATCAGCATACAACATTGAAGCTTTCAGTTGTTATTATTATTATTGCTGTGTTTTAATTGTATTCATATTTTAGCGGTAATAACAATACTTGGAAAATTTTCAGCTGAATTGATGCGACATACGTAAGTTATGTTCAAGAATCGTCCTTCTAACAGGACATCCATTTTTTTTCTTTTTTAAGGATAAGATAACATTACTCTGTTACTTTAAAATGAGCTCATCAAGTTTAGAAATTTCGAGTCATCTCCATGGAAACCGTGCGGAAGAAAACAGCTTCACTCTTTTTTTAGCCTACTTTCCCGTTAAAAATAAAAGAAAGACGAAAAAAGTATTCAAAGTGGCTTTATGCATCTAAAAATATCGCCAAGTCCAAAAAATATCGCCAAGTCCGAAAAAAAAAGCCAAAAAGAAATAAAACGGTGAAATGAATATCGAAAAATTAAAAATTTGAAAGTATGGTATTGAGATGGGGAATTTGTGTGTCGGTCGGTCGGTCTGTCTGTCCCCCCCCTAATAACTTTTGAATGAACATTCCGATTTGGACAAACTTTTTTTTGCTGGAAAGATCTCGGCGAGTACAGCTCATTTCCATGTTTGATTTTTCGATTTGAATGATTTTTGGTTCAACTTTGAACCTTCAAGCAACCTGTCCCGCGATGCTAACTTTTGAGTGAACAGTCCGATTTGAGAAAACTTTTCTTTGTTCGAAAGATCTTATCAAGGATACTTCATTACCGTATTTACATTTCGATTTGAACAATTTTTCGTTCAATATTGAACCGCTCAAGCAAACTGTCACCTCTAATAACTTTTGAGTGAACAGTGCGATTTAAATAAACTTTTTTTTTGTTCAAAGAATCTCAGCAAGGATACTTCATTGCCGTATTTAAATTTTCAATTTGAACATTTCTTCGTTCAACATTGAACCATTCAAGCAACCTTTCTCCACCTAATAACTTTTGAGTGAACCGTCCGAATGTAATAAACTTTTTTATGTTTGAAAGATCTCAGAGCGGCTCATTCCCATATTTCGCTTTTTGATTTGAACCATTTTTCGTTCAATATTGAACCGTTCAGAAAAAAAAAATTAACATTAGCGTCTACGGGGAATTTAAGTTAAACGTTGATCCTGAACTTAAAGTCGGATTTCCTACAAACTAACTTTGTAAGAAAATGATTTTGATAAATAATGTTTGTGAAGTACTTTTCTGAATAATCTTTTGTGAGGACTCTGATTCCGACTCCAACTCCGCAAACATAGCGTAAATGCAGGCCTCAAAAAAAAAAAAAAAAGACTGACTGTGCAGACGATTTTTTGTTGATTTATTCATTTGTTTTGTTTTAATTATTATTATTTTTTTTTGCAGACTATTTTTTTTTTGTAGCAAAAATTCTTCAATCATGAGCGCATTTTATTTTTTATTTATATTCAACAACTGGCAACGGATTAAAAATGAAATTCGAGATATTTTATTAAAGGACGAGTTTTTTTTTTTTCCTTTCTTTTCTTTATTTGATAAAATGTGTTTTGATGCTCTTTGTACTTTTATTTATTTATTTATTTATTTTTTAAACGATTGAGGAATTTTTCTACGGAAGAACTGTACCAGTTACATTCTTTAAATGGTGCGACAAAACTTTATTTATTCGTTTAATTACTTTTTACGTGTCTATTTCATCTGATGAGAGGGGTATATTTTGCTTTTAGAAACCAGCTTTTAAGTGCTATAAAGGTATGTTTGACATACTTTTCAGTCTCAGATAATCAAGAGAATATTGATCAGATGCTAGAGTGCCAATGTCGATGTACGGGAAAGTAGGCTCGTTTAGTTCTTGACAGAATTTCTTGTTTTTTCACTGTTGTTGAGGCATTTCATTATTTTATGTTTATCCAATTAGGCGTACACTTTCATTTATATTCTCATATCTCAGTTATTTCTAAACGTTTTCGAAAAAATCTAGGCACACTGTCATAAAGCAAAAATTTCTAAGAAAAGTTGGACTTTATTAAGGTGGATTTTTCAATCGAATAATAGTTAAAGCACAAAGCAACTTTAATCGTTTGCATCTAACCATTGTTTTATAAGCTAAGTGGGAAAGAAGTCGGGAAAAGTGCGGAGAGTGGGAGATTTATTTAACTTTGTCACGCCAGCTCTCGTTACAAAGAGTGTAGTCATAGGTGCTGTAACTAGTTTTCATATTTCTAGTCTTTTAATTGCTGTGGCTATTGAGAAACGAAATCACCACACACACAACTCCATCTATTTATTAGCAATTCAGGCTATCAGAGGGCATATAATTCGCCTTTAACTAAGCAAAAACACGTGCAACAAATCAGTCCCTAAGTAGGCTTTCACTGAAGACTTCTCATAAATTTGCACTGCAAAAAAAATAAGCTGTTGGTTTTTACAGTATAATACTGGCAGCCGAGGTTCCAATTTGAAACTGTAAAATGCAGTAATAAACTAAAACTAGAAATTTTAGTTTATTACTGTAAAGTTATAAATTTTACAGTTTATTGCCATAAAATTTAATTGTATTGTTCTGCAAAAACAATAGTTTAATACTGGCAACCAAAGTTTCAGTTTAAAACTGTAAAATGCTCGGTAATAAACTTAAATTAGCGATTTTACTATTTATTACTGTAAAATTCGCAATTTTATTGTTCATTACTGTAAAATTAGAAAATTTTAAATTATTACTATAAAATTAGAAAATTTTAAATTGTTACTATAAAATTAGAAAATTTTAGTTTATTACTATAAAACTAACTGCATTATACTGTAAAAACAACATTTGTTCTTTACAGTGTATGTTTAGTTATTTATTTTTAACAAAATGGCAATAGTTTAAGGGTACAAGTAAAATTTAAAAATGACCGAAGAAAGTAGTTTGTGTAGGTTCGGGTGGGATATAATATTCAAGAAATTTTGATACTTTTCTTAAGGGACAAATGATAACGATTTTTTCCCAAAAACTTTAATGTTGTTGCTGCTATTTTACAATACATTAGTAAAGAAAACGTGCCCGGTATATCAGAGAGAACAAAAAAATCTGCGTGAACATTACATACATAGTGTCCAGAAATAAATGAATCAGCAAATTCGTACCAAAAAAAGAAGTTACCTATTTCAGAAACTGCGGCAAAACCTAAGTGCTTAAATGGTTACAGTGCTCAAGAAAAATCAGCCGTTAAGGAATAAAATTACGCTAGATCTGAACGTGCTGTCAAAAAGTAAATAAAATTGTCACAAAAATATACTTAATTTGTGTTTATAAAGGAAAAGCAAAAATACATAACTATCAGCAAATTTGTAAACAAAAAATTACCAATTTCAGAGACTGCCGTAAACTACATTAAAAAATGTGTTCTGCCTAAAGAGTACTCAAAAAAAAAAAATAAATAAATAAATAAATAAATAAATAAATAAAGCTTATGGTATAAAATTACATTTGCTACGCTGATTGTATTGGAATCTAAATTGGGAATGTGATTTACTATGGAGCAAATGTAATCGTTAGTTATTTATTACTTTCGAATGTGTTTATTTGCCGTGAAAAGGATGTTCCAGACATTCTTTCCTAACCGATAATTCTATTCGATTTGCATTGAAAATCTTTTATTAAATGTGGTATGTTGCTGTAAAAATTTTACCATGCAGTGTATTTATAAGAGTCTTCTCTCTAACTCTTCGTCAAACAAGTTTCCTTTTAAGGCTCTAGAATTTTAAAACAAAGTATACGATGAGCACTTTATTACTCTTTATTACTTTCATTTTCTTCTTCTTCTTCTTCTTCTTTTTTTTTTTGCTTAAATGCTTAAAAGCAACATTAAATGCAATATGATGGCATTTTTAAATTGTTTCATCAATTAAAATACATGAAGTACTACCTATATTGCATGAAAGAGGTAAAAGAAAACATTTATATAAAAAGAAAAGAAAAGAAATACTTCAATTGTTGAAATTTAAGAACAACGTATATTACCTAGTTGTATTTGTTATTAGGTCTGCTATCAGCCATCCGACCTTTTATATTCTTCATTTATTTCTTATGTAATTTCCTATTTTTCACTTCCAACACAATAAGAAAAAGAATTATGCATTGACGCGTCTGTACCCCTGTTTTCTGTCTGTGGAACTATAGCGTCAAAACGGATGAACTGATTTTGATAGTTATTTTTTTGTTTGAAAAGGGAGTTGATTAAGATTTTTCTTAGCTAGTTCTCGTCTTCGTATGATATTAAAAAACAATCCTAGCAGCATCATCTCATCTGCCGATGATCGGCCATTCATCGAAACCCGATGAAATTCTCATCGGCCAATGATCCAATATGTCTCATCGGTCAAACAGAATCCGAGCAGCAAAATCCGATGAGTTTTGCTCGAAATGCGATGAGATTTAGAGCAATGTACGAGCAGAACAGTCCCATGCCGATGAATTTCATCAGGAAACTTAATCGGAAGGATATCGTTTTCCGATGAAATATAGCTCGGCTTATTTTCATCGGGAAAGTTGATCGGAAGGATATCGCTCTCCGATTAAAAGTAGCTCATCGAAAATCGTGCTCGGATACTGATCGGAGTGATATCATCGTGCGCTACGGGATCAGTTTACGAGGAGTTCGATGATCGGCCGAGCGAAATCCAATGGGTTGATGCTACTTGGGAAAAGTATTAATCAAAAACTTTACAAATTATCTTTTTTTTTTTTTTGCAATTTTTGCAGTGAAAACGTTTTTGAATGCTTAAAAAGTTAGAACCAAAAGCGAGAGCAAATTTTTTCGTATCTGATAGAAGTTTGTTTGATCTTGTTTCATAGAACAAATATAATAACGTTTTCCTGGCTTTAAGAAATCAACGTATTTACAAATAAGTGGGCGTAGTTTTTTTATGTTTTCCACTGAAATTGCATTGTGTTTGGATCCTTTGTCCCCCCCCCCCCCTGGAAAAACTTGACATGACGGCCCTGAACTAAGCCTTTATTCTGGCGGTTCATAACCGATATCATTGCTGGCAGCAAAAAAAAAAAAAGCTCAATGATTCAAAGCTTTTATCTGTTGCCAATTTTTATTTGTTGAAAAAATAAATAGTAGAAATTAATTTTAGCATAAGATGTTAAAAGAATTTTAAAGTTTTTGTTTTGATTCTGCTTTTGAGACTAGCAAATTTAACTAGTCCTTTATTTTCCGTGTTTCTCATGTCCTCTCAAAAATAATTAAATGTTTTTGAATTTTAGTTTTGATCTGAAGTTCATCTAAGTATGAATTTGGAAATTGGGTTCAAGGCTTTTTAAATTTTTAAGTTAATCTGAATGTTTGAAGTAGTATCCCGTAAAAAACGTTTATTCGTACATATTTCATACAAGAAAGTGGTATCAATATTAAGGAATTCGAAGTATGCGATCCATCATCTTCAACTATACCATAGTTTGACATTCCTTTTTAAAGTTTAGTAACTATTTCCCAAACTTTAACAATAAATTTCATTTTATATAAATGTGGAATACAAAACAATGTGATTTTAGCACAGAAAAGAGAATTTATTTCCCATTTGTAAAAGCGTTATCGTTGGTTTTCAGCATTTTGATTTATTATCTAGCAAAACTCGAACCGTTAACATTTTACGCGTCAAATCAGGTGAAAAGAAAATGCATATCAGAAGGCACAGAAGTAGAACCAACTGGATCAACTTAAACATATTGAGATTTTGTTTGTTTATTTCGTTTTTTTATGTCTGCGAAAAAACTTTTCGGACTTTTTCAGATATTTTTTGAATGATCTTGTATTTTAAATTATAAATAATAATAACAGACATTTTGCATTGTTAATAAGACATGTCGTGTAATATTTATGAGCTGTTACTGCGTATGTCCCATATTAGTATATAGATAATGCTAAAAAAAAATTGAACAGACATTGGACACTACGTATTATTACGGGCTATTTAATTTTTAAAAAAATATACCGTGATTCCGAATGAAAAAATGTACTAGACTCTAAATTTTTATCTTTCGTTTTAAATGTTTACTTAAAATAATATTTAGATTTATATAAATTGGGTTTCTAATGCCGCAAAAAAGCAACAAGTCGAATACATGAATTTCCTTAAACGCAAAATTATTGATTAAACTTTAGTTGATATAGACATTTTATTGTACTTAACTTAAGTTTTAATAAAGATAATTGTTGTTAGTACTATCAACGCCTGAAAAAGTTAAGCGCCCATTTATATCTCAGTTCAGGTAAAAACAATAATTGTACAGATGTTGCTTTCCAAACCTTCTCGGCATCAGAAATGATTTGATGCCTTAACTATACAGAATAAAGGTTCTAAAAAATTACTTTACAGTCCACATTTCGACTGTTTTATATATTGAACTAAACTAATGCACTTCTAAACGTGTTTGATTTCTACTGAGTTTGCTAATGATGCTGTCCCTACTTAATCGGGTAACGGATAAACAGATACCCTGCTTATACAAATAAACTATCTCGGAACCGGTGCCATAGACGTAATGTTAAAGATCCCCACTTAATCCAATACCCCGTTTAATCGAATAATATTTCTTGGAATAGACAGTATTCGTTAAAGTGGGGCCGACAGTACCTATAAAAATATGAGGACAAACACTAGGACACACACAAAAGATAACGAGCGTATGACATCATTTAAAACTAAAACGAACCGGCCACCTTATCTAGTGATTAGAGAAGTCTGATCAGGATAGGAAGGCCTCGTGTTCGGATCGGGCATGGTAGTCCTTTGTCTCTCTCACTGGTTTTGAGCTAAATCGGACTTCCCCCTTCATGGTGCTCGTAGAAACAAAAGCTGTACTTATTCCACCTTATTTCAGGTTGACGTATCTACTCGTGCTCGAATACCCGAGTGGTACTCGAAATTCACAACTAACTACACACTAAAAAGAGGTGAATATATGCCATTTTGCGTTACTTGGATTTGATCACGAATGAAGTCCTCACAAAATTAAGATGCCTGGAAGTTTTTCCTACTGCATCACCTGTTTTTAATTACGGAAGTCGTTACACTATATAAAAGTTTATTTTTCATATTTAATGCAATAACTTGCTCCTTCTTATTATGGTATTTGAATTACATGTAGGGTAGTGCAGGGCCGTCATTTCAAGTTTTTCCAAGGGGGGGGGGGGGCAAAGGGTCCAAACACAATGCATTTTCATCGGAAAACGTTAAAAACCACGCCCACTTATATGTAAATAAATTGATTTCTCAAAACAGGGGGGGGGGGGCAATTGACCCCCTCCCCTGCACCCCCGAAATGACGGGCCTGGGGTAGTGTTCAGATTCAATGGTAGCAGGCACAACAAGTGGAAAAAAAGCACACCTGTAATAAAGCTTGATCCTTAATAGAGAAAGCTCTTTAAAACAACTTCATTTAAATTCGAAAAACATAGGCCCGAAAAAAACTATTTTTGTTAAATAAAACTTCCTAACTCACGTCAATGGAACTTAGAACGGAACTAAGAAAACTCAAGCAGAATAGGAACAATGTCTTTAAAAAATCACTTTTCGATTAACTGTAATGTTCTCCAAAAATCCCAATTCGAATAAGAAAAATATTCACCAGAATATCTTTATTAGAATAGTTACGTTAGTTCCTTACTGAAAAAAATAGATGTACTTTTTACAGTATAATACAGCTAATTTTACAGTATTAAACTGTAAAACTGCTAACTTTACAGAAGTAAACAGTAAAATTGCTAGTTTACAAAAATTAAACTAAAATTGTTAGTTTCACACATACAGTGTATTTTACAGTTTTAAACTAGAACCTCTGCTACCAGTATTATACTGTTGTTTTTACAGTATAATCCAGCTAATTTTATGGTACAGTCATAAACTGTAAAATATCTCGTTTTACAGCTTATTACAGTATTTTTACAGTTTTAAACTAGAATCTCTGCTGCCAGTATTCTACTGTAAAAAAGAAAAAAAAACAGTTCTTTTTTTTGCAGTGCTTTTAAACAAGTGAGGTTTTTAAGCCTCATTATACACTAAGATACTCTTCAAAAATCAAAATTAGATAGAGGACCACAATTTCAGAAAAGCTTCTATTAAAACCAAGTGCTTGAGTCTTAACCCATTAATGCCTGACATTTTTTTCTCCCAAAGATATTTTGTATACTGGTTACAAACAGTGTTTAATGGACAGGAGAAATAATAAAAAAAATATTATGTAAAAAATAATTTTTTTATTAAGGAAAGAAAAATCGTCCCTTAAAAGTTACGATAGACCCCAGAGGGTACATACTTTTTTTACTAAAATTTTTTTCTGCCTACGATATAATATTTAAAAAGACATTTTATAAGAAGAAATAAAATCAGCAATTAACATAAACTGGGAAGCTGGGAATAACTTTGAAAACTTAGCTTTTTTTCTTCAGATTGTGAACGAAGTAATTTTTGATAAAGATCATATTAAAACTGCTGTAGAACACACTTTACAATGGTTATGTGCTGCAATCTGTTAATAACGAATTGAAACAATACCAAGGTACTAATTGAACACTATTATTTGGTTGGAATGTTCATTTGGGAGGAAATTCAGACCCGTTTTTGGACCACCTAAAAAAAAAGACGCTAGGTATTAATGGGTTAATAGGGAAATCTCGCTGCAACGAACTTCAAGGAATCTCGAATTTTACTTGTTTTAACAGGAATTTTGTTGCAATGAATTCATGCTACGTAATGAAAATTAATCGTTAGGGACTAAAAAAATATCTCGCTGAAAATGGCATATCTCCTAGTATTTGGTTGTATTGCAACTGGCTTTTTTTTTCGTTAAGCGGGGCAGGATATGAAGATTGAAACAACTTTCCGGAAAATTATCATATTAATTGATGAAACTACAAATGTCTTCCGCTTCAGGACGATGTCGATCTTGTTTTTGAGCTAATATATTTTTAATAACCAACAATTATTAACTGTGAAATTGAAAAGCAGAAATTTTCAGTTACTAATATACGTATGTAATTTTATAAAATTCAGTAACGAAAACATGTCAGACGAACTAAGTTACAATATTTGCCAAACTTTTACTTTACTGTAAAGGGTAGATTGTTCCGAATCTTAGGACCTGAGTGTAAAAAACTGCTTGAAATTTTCTGAAATTTACTTCAAAAGCTGATAGAAAAGCTATTTTACAGAAGGTGAATGCAATAAAAATGCTACTGTACAACATGGTGCTGTATACGTCTTACATACGAAATTTCTAATTTCCACTGCCAACAGTTTTTGAGTTATTCTAGAAAAAGACTCACAATATAATATTAGGGGTTAAAGAATCTATAATATTTTTTTAATGGTTTACGAGTAGCATGATACTGGACATAAAACATGAACATATTTAATGTTATAAAGTTTGGGGAGTTTTATTCTTCGGCTTTTTATTTTTAGGCTATCATCTTTTTTTTTTTTTTTGCGTTCAATAGTATTATGGTTCAAATGCAGGTTTTTTGATAAAACTTACATTAAAAAGATCTTGAAATCATGCTATCATTTAAATGAAAAAATACTTTAACTTGTAACAGAATGGACACACTATTAGACTGTTGAAATACTAAAAAAAAAAAGCGACCCTCCCTCTATAAGAGTATATAGGGCATAGTAACTGGATGATAGCCAATCTTCAACTACTCAATATGCAATAAAAACATGGAATAAAAATAATACTCTATGGATAACGCTTTAAAGTTCAAAGGCATCAATAGTTGAGTTGAAGCCAGAAAAATGAACCTCAAATAGTACTTTCTTTATCTAGGAAAATATTTATAATTAATACCAAAAGCAAATATAGATTTTTACTCCTGTCGAATCATGTGATGAATGGCACTTTTAATCGTTTGTTAAGCTGTTCTTAATGAGTGAAAATGGATCAAGATAGTTATTTTTAGCTTTAGAAATCTGTAATGATGTTTTCCACTGGTATTTATGTATATATATATATATATATATATATATATATATATATATATATATATATATATATATATATATATATATATGGGTGAAATGTGAAAATAAGATATTCTACATTCAATCAGCGCATAATTGCAGCTAGAGCATTAAATGCATTCTAAATATTTAGGTGTTTTTATATGAGGTCCGCCCTCGGGCGTGCACGAAGTCAGTGTAAATAACAACAATTAAAAAATATTTGAAAAACGTCTAGAAAAAGTTTTGAAAAAACGTTAAAGATTCAAAATGCAATACGACAATTTTTCATAAACAACTAGAATTTCAAAAAATATCTGGGTAAGTTACTGCTTCGTCTACGGAGAATATAATAATATTATATAAATTTGCTTCAACATAGATTGAAGTTTGAAAGCATTAACGTCAAACTTCAATCTATGTTGAAGCAAATTTACACCTTTTTGAAAAACAAATATAAGCTCTCGAGCTATTTCTGGTGCATCGATAATAGCTATGAAATCAAGAGTAAAATGAATTCATCACCCACATCAATATATACTTTTGATTTTGAGAATCTATTTTGCAACATTCCACTAGAAGACTTATACGTTACTCTCATGAAAATTTACGATTCTTTTTATATCGGAGTGGAACTTGGTATCGATAGAAGTTTTTTCGACAGTCTTTGCCATTATTGCATTTTCAACAATTTTGTCACTTTTAATAATTTCACTTTTAAACAAATACATGGAATTGGCATGGGTACAAATTACTCCAGCACAGCTGCTAACTTATATCTTTTTTACTATGAATTTAACTATACTGTTAAATATAATAAAAGGATCAGCATCTTCAGGTATATCGACGATATCCTCGTCTTTAATAAAAATATGGAAGAAGAATTTAAACTTGTTTACCCACAAACACTACAACTAAACAAGGCCAATGAAGAAATTGATTCTGCGAACTTTTTAGATATTTCCTTTAAAATTAGAGATTCTCAACTTTCAACAGATCTTTACGATAAAAAAGAACATTTCAACTTTCATGCAAAGTGCATGCCTCATTGGTTTAGTAATTTACATAAAAATTTTTTTATAAATATCATAATCGGCCAACTCTGCAGATTTTTCAAGATCTGTAACGATAAGAAACATTTTAACAAACAGGTTTACAAATTCATTGCTGGTCTATATTACCAAAACAACTATCCTGCAGAGTTTATCTTTTACTACCTTAATTTGTTTAATAAATCTTTTCGGCAGAATCGATAATTTTTTCACCCAAACAACTACGTTTTGGCAACGGTTTCCTTTCAACTCTGATGATATGCTGTACTTAAACCCGTTTTGAGGGAGGTGTTGCATGGAAGCGAGCTCTGCGAACCGCATCGACTTGGTACGGAAAAGGATTGAGCAAGAGGAATACGAATAATGGTGTTGCTTCTTTTTTCTAATACTGGGTAAGTGATCTGTCTTTCTTTTATTTGCAGGTCAGAGCGGGGGGGTTGGTTGTATTCATGAGTTGGCAGTAGTATTTCACTTTTTCGTCCTTTTGGACCTCTCAAAACTTAAAATCCTTTCTTGTTATGCTAACTCGTGTGCAGCTGACCTCTTCAGAAACCTGCAAATTATTATTTTCACCAACTGCTCCCGCTCTCCGTAGACGAAGCAGTAACTTACCCAGATATTTTTTGAAATTCTAGTTGTTTATGAAAAATTGTCGTATTGCATTTTGAATCTTTAACGTTTTTTCAAAACTTTTTCTAGACGTTTTTCAAATATTTTTTAATTGTTGTTATTTACACTGACTTCGTGCACGCCCGAGGGCGGACCTCATATAAAAACACCTAAATATATATATATATATATATATATATATATATATATATATGTATATATATATATATATATATATATATATATATATATATATATATATATATATATATATATATATATATATATATATATATATATATATATATATATATATATATATATATATATATATATATTTATATATATATATATATTTATATATATATATACATACATACAGTCCAGTCACATTAATGTGACCACCACGTGCTTTTGACGTCGACGTTAAATAACGAATCACAGAATGTAGCTGTAGCATAGTGCAGTTGAGGGTTTATAAAGGCTGTGTTAGGGCTTTGGAAAACATCTCTATCGTTGGCATAATGCAAAAACAAAACGATTAATCCGACGTACAAAAGGGCATGATCATTGGCTTTCGGGCCAAGTGTGGATTTTGAAAAATGACTGAGTTTTTGGGTTGTTCGCTTGCCGTCGTGGTAAAAATGTACCGTGCATGGCAAAATGGGACTGTTAAAAATCAGCGAGCTGGCAAATGTGGTGCTCCAGGAGCCAAAGACGACAAAGGAGAACGACGGCTGTGGATATGCGTTCGGGTTAATAGACGAGCCACCGTTAAGCA
The DNA here is from genome assembly GCA_038373865.1 of Uloborus plumipes. Classification (NCBI taxonomy): domain Eukaryota; kingdom Metazoa; phylum Arthropoda; class Arachnida; order Araneae; family Uloboridae; genus Uloborus; species Uloborus plumipes. The sequence goes on along the minus strand of JAXGGA010009248.1, from coordinate 30,490 downwards.
ACTGACCCCCCACCCCCCCAAGTGAACCAAGAGGATATCAGCATCGTCTCCCACATTGTTGTTTAACGGACGTTGCTGTGTCTGGGCTCTTAAAGTAGAAGCTTGGATCATGCACCTATGCTGACTTCTATCCATCGACGACGAACCCTGGAATTTGCTAACTTTGCGACAGCTGGACATCTATTGAGTTGCGACAGTTAGCATTTACTGATGAATCACGTTTTATGTTCCATTGGACAGACGGATGTTGGCTTAAAAGGCATGAAACCTCTGGAAGTAAACACCCTGTAACCATTGTCGGAAACGTCCAACCTGGAGGCAGGAGAATTATGGCCTGGGGAATGTTTTTCTGGGGTTCTATGGGTTCACTCATTATTGTGGAAGTTACGATGGAGCAAAAAGTACGTATCTGCCCTTGCGCACCATGTCTACCCCTATATGAATATTGTTTTTCCTCAGGATAATGGCATCTACCAGTAGGACAATGCGAAGTGCAATACAGCTGCCAGTGAACGTGCGTGGTTAGAAGGGCACCAGGTTGAGTTTACCGTTCTCCCTTGGTCATCAAACTCACCTGATGTAAGCCCAATCGAGAATCTGTGAGAACATCTCGATTGGGTTGCTCACACCATGGATCCTCCCCCGCGTAATTTAGGGAAACTGGTCCCGGCAATGGCGTCGGCATGGCTTAACAACCCGGTAAACATCTTCAGGTACCTAATTGACTCTCTTCCTGCACATCTCGCAACAGTCCGTGCTGAGAAAAGTGGTAATTCTGGCTTTTGACAGGTGGTCACATTAATATGACTGGACTGTGTATATTAGGTATCTATGTATGAAGTCCGCCTCCGGGCGTGCACGAAGTTAGTGTAAATAACAACAACAATTTGAAAAAGACTTGAAAAAACGTTATAAATGCAAAAACGACGAAATTTCAGAAACAACTAAAATTTTAACTGGGTAAGATACTGCTTCGTCTATGGAGAGCGGGAGAACTTGGTAAAAATAAGAAGATGCGGGTTTCTGAAGAGGTCAGCTGCATACGAGTTAGCATAAAGAAATTAAGATGTTTAGTTTTAAAAAGTCCAGAAGGACGATAAAATTACAACACTACCCAAGATCCTTAAAAATCTTTTAAAGCTCTTAGGGAAGGTGGAAGGGGACAATTCTAGACCAAGTACGTTGTGATTCCATTCTTTGTATACTAAGAATGAATTGAAGGGTTTGGAGGATAAAGGGGCTATGTTTCATTTAAAAAAAAAGCTGGAAAATCCTAAACCATGGATACAGGTAAGCAAATAAACGACCAAAATTCATCCCCTCAATTAACTACAAAACAAAGAAACAAAAAAGTTTCAACAACTGCAACAATAAAACTTTAAACTTTAATTACTCGCAATTTTGGTTTTGTCACCTAACCCTTTCATCACCTAAACCCTTTAATTCCATTGTAATGCCTTTTAGCGTTTTATTTTGAAGTTGTAATGTTTTTTTAAATGCTCAGAAAAATTTAAACTTTTTGATTTTAGAAAGATCCTACCTCAATGCAAAAAGTTACTTTCGTCGACGAGGTCAAAAAAATCTTGGAATTTAATTACTCAAAGTCGAAACACGTGACACAGCCCAATCGCACATGCATATATTCTTATTGAGTCATTTTTGTTTAGAAATCAATAAATGCGAAAAGAAAAATTCTAGAATTGATCTTTTAAGAAATCAAAAATGGAAGCAATTGCAGCGAATCAGCCCTAAGCCCTTCTATTTTCAATTTTACGAAAACCCATTAAAATAGGTAAAAATAATTACTTGTGCTGCGACATCATTGAATTAAATTGAATTTCTTCTTTTTCATGCAAATGTGCTGTTACATTTAATTTACCTTCAGCTACTTTTTTGTTTCAAATGATTATTGACTGACGAGAAAGACTTTCATTAAAGTATCCAAAGCACGTTTTTTCGTTGAAAGGTATTATTGATTTTCTTTTCTCATTCGGTAACTTTTTTTTTCTTTTTTTAAGTAAAAGCGTTCTTGTCGTCTTAAAGATGCAGTCTAACATCCAAAATAGCTATGTTTTTCAATCGTTTTTAGCCAATTTAACTTAACTGGGAAAAAGGATTCCAGTTTAGACTTTAGTTAGACAGACACCCTTTAGAGTTATATATTAATATTTTATTCGCTATAATTTTCTTTATATTATTGAGCCATCATACATAAACAATAATTTTGTTTAGCTTATTAATTCTTAATCACTATTTTATCGGCGTATTTCAATCGTGCTTTATAGTTATAATTATAAAAGCACATAAAATATATTATATTAGTTGTTACAAACAGTTCGAAACATACCTTAGTAACAAGTTTTCCACCAGCAAAAGCCATTTATTCCAGAAGCATAAAACTGCAAACCATGTTCAAACTGCTATTGTTAGATCTTATTTCTTTTCCTGAAAGAGAGAAATAAGAAATGCCTCACAGATTATATGGATTAACTGCGCGCACAGTAGAATTGCTTCCAATCCTTCATTTAATTCTGGCACCCGAGGGGATTGTAAGTGCAAGTACTCATTCACATTATGGTCCGTTCAGAATAAAATATCTTAGTCTGGAGATCTATCCAACTTTTTCCTGTACGAGTAGTGTATTAAGTGTGACACTATTTTTTCCAATTTGAAGTATCGTGTATGATACTCCAACAAAGTTGAATCCTTGGCATATTTCAAATATTTTTACATCTTAATTGATCTTTAACCCTTTATGCCCTGCCCTTATGCCTTATTTGGCAATGAACTTTTATACAATCTTTTGTTTCTTTTATATGAAAATATATCAAATAACACGTATGCAGAGTATAAATGTTTGGAAATATGTGTAGGGTCTAAGGCCTCCTACGCCTTAACGCCCCTAAGAAAACTGTTTCCAATCCCTGATGCCAACTGTCGGCCTCTCAGCTAAGTACAAGGTACGGTACTTTTAACCCATTAATGCCTGACTTTTTTTTTCCTAAGATATTTTGTATACTGGTTACAAACAGTGTTTAATGGACAGGAAAAATAATAAAAAATATATTATGTAAAAAATAATTTTTTTATTAAGGAAAGAAGAATCGTCCCTTAAAAGTTACGATAGACCCCAGAGGGTACATACTTTTTTTACTAAATTTTTTTCTGCCTACGATATAATATTTAAAAAGACATTTTATAAGAAGAAATAAAATCAGCAATTAACATAAACTGGGAAGCTGTGAATAACTTTGAAAACTTAGCTTTTTTTCTTGAGATTGTGAACGATGTAATTCTTGATAAAGATCATAATAAAAAGGCTAGAGAACACACTTTACAACGGTTATGTGCTGCAATCTGTGATTAACGAATTGAAACAATACCAAGGTACTAATTGAACACTATTATTAGGTTGAAATGTTCATTTTGGAGAAATTCAGACCCTTTTTTGGACCGTCCCTAAAAAGGGACGCTAGGCATTAATGGGTTAAGTACCAGTCGGATTCTAGCCATTTAGGATTTATAGCACTAAGTTAGTGTAAGCGGTACTTCTGAGTCCCTTTCAGGGCATAAAGAATTAATTCTTAAACGTTCTTGAGTCAATCGTAAGTAAAATATTTTTAAGGCAAATTATCTTTCACTAGTGGTTTAATTAGGCTGATTCTAATTAGAGCAAATAATGACAAAAATAATTCCTTCTTGAATCGATTGCCTCCAAAATCAAATCAGTGACTATCTTTTGGTAGGTTTTCTTTTATACCAAATTTCATCTAATTCTTAGCATTGCTCATCACGATATAGTAGACCCCCCCTACGGTTTTGAAGAATAGATTTTAAAGTTCCGATGGAGGAAGTTCTACTCTATCCAAAATGTTTGTAAAATCCTATCTGAAGACAGACTGATCCTAATAAACAGTTGCCACATTTCGTATATCATCAACTTCTTTATATAAATATGAATCTCTATCTATGGAAATACAAATATTTAAAATTTTCTTAAGCACTTCTTCTTCGAAAAGGCTTGCATAAAAGAAATAAGTTATGTCTTTAAATGGTAGAAAACTTGTAAATGTAAAGAAAACTTGTAAAATGTACCCAGACTAATACTCTTGATATTGATTTTTTTTTTTTTCAAATTTATGCTTCCCTTTTGCGAGCGTAAAAATCTAAATGCCAATAAGTTCCATCTAAAGAATGATCTTTGACTACTTCGTAACTTTGATGTTTTGTACATTTTCAGGTTTGTTTTCTTGTGCGATTACTTTAACTTCCTTCATGTTTTCCGATTGACTAGTTCATTTAGTTGACTGTTAGTTAAGCTTTTTTTTCTCAGGCTCTAACTAGAGCTTGTGTTTTTGCCTTTTAAATTTCGAATACTGGTAGACAGCGTTCATTTTTTTCTGAACATAGTGCTTCTACAAAGTATTGCATTATATTTATATACAACATTAAAACTGGAGTATTTTACTGTAAATGAAAAAAAAAAAAAAGCTATCTGTTTCAAAATTTAAGATTGAAGTAGTTTCAATAACTTTTCTATTTTTTAAATTTATTTTGGATTCTTTTATGTTGGTTCAATGCATTCCTGAAATACAAAAAAGCTAATTTCAGAATGCACGATTAAAAAAGTTTATAATTGTCTTTTTTTATTTTAGTTGGACATAGAAATATACATTTTTTTCATAAAAGAGCTTATTCGTACTTATTGCTTATTAATATGCCGATATTTATTATCATGCCGATTTTTCATTGTTATCCAAAAATTAAAAATTAAAAAAAGAAAAAAAAATAATAAAATATTATAAAAAAAAAGTAAAACCGACTTCAAAAACGCAGCTGAAAATTGCGCTAAAAAGTAAAAAATAAATTTATTCTTTGAACACCATCGATACTACTTTTAAACATGAGTTTTGAAGTTGGTGTCGAAACAGTTAATAAAATCATTCTTACCCATTGATTGTACCATTTGATTCATTTTTCCCTTCAAAAAACACTTTAAATTGAGAATGAAACATTTTTGTTGTTTTTATTATGAAACACGTAACCGAAGAATGGGTACGAATGATTTTATTAACTGTTTCGACACCGACTTCAAAACTCATGTTTAACCCTACACTGCATGGTGTTGCCAATTGGCTACATGGACAATTTGTCCTCCTTATGAATAGCAGAATGTAGTCATAAGGCAACTCAATGCATAAAAAGCAAGTATTGGGTATATTTAAAGCAATTATCACCATTTATCCTCCATACATGGCAGCACTGGTCTGTTACATGCTCTTAAATGAATCCATATGGATAGCTTTTAAAATCACTCAAACTGCCATGTTTTGAAATTATTTTTTACAATGAAATATTTTTCTTCGTCTTTTAAAAAAATAACATGAATAAAATAAACATTTATCTTTCGTTTAAGATGCGTTTTGCATCAAAATAATTATTTGGAAAAAATCTAGGACATAATACACGTCTGTAGCCATTTGGCAACATTATGCAGTAAGCATCCAGAGAACACTTCGATTCATCTCTATAGTTCATGAAGTATGTGCTTTGTTTATGTTTCGCCTAGCTTCTTTCTCTTTTTGGAAAGTATAATATAATCATGCGGACCCAAAAGTGGTACTTTCGGCTGTTCTACCGTTTATAAGACCTCGCAATTATCAATGCTTAGTTGATGTTCAACAGAGTGAACAAACAAAAAATCAATAGGGAAAAGCCTTTAAAACGTGTTCATTTTAGATTTCAGTTAGCACAAACGTTGTGCTTACACGGACAAGTAAAGTCATTAATAATTTTAAAATATAGTTTTGAAAAAAAACTAAAAAATACGCTTTTACATTGGAATGCGCTGTGATCATCACGGGTTTCCCTCTGATTTTCAAAACTACTGAATATCCGCACTTAAGTTTACATGTACTTATAATACATCAATATGCAATACAGTTTAGCCTTTAGTATTAAAAATAATATTAAATGTATTACTTTTATATTTGCAAAGAACGTAAATTTTGTCTTTTATTCAGAGTTACATACATACATACAGATGGGTGACAAAATAATACGAACACCTGTGAAAAAGTGTGACTTATTTCACACCTGCAGTACAGCCGCGCCACCTGCAACAGAAGTCTTCCAGCTAGTGAGCGTGAAGAGGAAGCTATTAGTCTCTCCACATTAGTCCCCTGTGTTGCATGAGTTTATCTATAACTAGCTTATATAAGGTGAAATGTCTGACCTGTCAGAATCCCAAAGAGGGATGATTACTGTGGCGCGTTTAAATGGAGCATTGGTGATAGAAGCAGTAAACCTTTTGGGGTTTGCAAGAAGTACTGTATTAGCCGTTATGACAGTATACATGAAAGAAGGTAAGACGAAGTCATCAACGCAAAACAGTGGCCGAAAGTCAAAGCTTCATGATAGGGATAAACGTGTCTTGAAGCGCATAGTAGCACGAAAACACAACAATCGTTATCCGAGATAACATCAGTCATGAACAGTCATCTTCAGGACCCCGTTTCAACAAGAACTGTTCAAAGAGAACTTCATGCAGCAAACATTTATGGGACAGTGGCAATTCGTAAACCCTTGGTGACATCAACCAATGATTTCAAGCGCCGTCAATGGTGTCGAGGCCACAAAAGCTGGTCCCCACAACAGTGGCAGCAGGTAATATGGTCAGATGAATCATCCTTCACCTTATTTCAGATCACTGGACGCGTTTATGTCTGAAGATCACCCAAAGAGAAGCTTGATCCTGAATGCTTCTACCAACTGTGAAACATGGAGATGGCTCCATTATTATTTGTTGTGCGATTTCTTGGCGTGGTCTTGGGCCACTAGTACGTCTGCATGGGAGAATCAGATCTAATGGCTATCTAAGCGTTCTAGCGGATCATGTTCATCCTTTTGTACAGACTGTATTCCCTGGAGAGCGACTGATTTTTCAAGACTACAACGCCCCTATCCACACCGCTAGGTGCATCCAAACATAGTTAAAAGAGCATGATAATGAAGTTGAGCATCTCGCCTGGCGCCCTCAGTCTCCGGTCTTAAATATTATTGAACATTTGTGGCAATATTTGGAGTCTAAACTTCGTTCCCAATTCCCACCTTCATCACACCTTTCAGAATTAGAGGCCGCTTTGCAAAAGGAATGGCTTAATATTCCTTTAAAGGTTGTCAATGACCTTTATGCATCGATCCCACGTCGTATTAAATCAGTAATTCAGTCAAAGGGTGGTCCAACTCCCTATTAATAAAGAATTTTTGATATTTCATAGGTGTTCGTATTATTTTGTCACCCATCTGTACATACAAACAAACCCACATGTGAAATTAAAAGCATATTAAAAAGAGACCATTAGCTACAGGGGAACTAGTTACAAACCAAAAAAAAAAAAGAGAAAAGAAAGAAAGCTTGCGCGAGAGAGCCTCCAAAAGACATCAGATTTGACAGAATTGATCATCGGAAAGTACAAGTACATATAAAAAATAATGTAAAATGTCAAAATGTAAAGGATTACAAGAGTAGAGTGCACCAAATGTTCAATTCCTCTATTTTTTTACAAAAAAGAACTTATTTCAAGACTATCATTTACAATCATTTTTATCTGTTAATGCATGGTGTAGCCATTTGGCAACCAAACAATTTTTAATTAGAATGGGATGAAAATTTAGAGTTAAATTTTTTTAAATATTTTTCCATGTTTTCTTATTACATTGACAAACACACATATTTTTTTCTACGAAAAATAAAAAATCATGCAGTGTAGGGTTAAAAGTAGTATCGATGGTGTTCAAAGAATAAATTTATTTTTTACTTTTTAGCGCAATTTTCAGCTGCGTTTTTGAGGTCGGTTTTACTTTTTTTATAAAATTTTATTTTTATTTCATTCTTTTCAGTGTAAATGTATACCCGGAATAGTGTCATGTTGCTATCGTGACGCTTCATCTCACTTTATTAAAGCGTCTGAAATTTTGAGAGATTGCCACTAAAAAATTTGTTTTTTTCTTTTTAGGATTTATTTCTATGCTGATTTAATTAAAACATTTTTAAGTTACTAGTTTTTCTCCCGATTATGCAGCTAAAACTGGCCTACAGGTTAATACGCAAAGTAACCATTAACCGCCGATTCATTAGTGTATCACTAATTTTAAAATTTAAAAGTCTAGGTGATGGGAGCCTGGAAATATATTTTTTAAAAAATTGGGGTACTCAGGACTAAATATATTCTATCAGTAAAACTGCGGTTTGCATGCCGCATAATCGTTTGAAATAGACAGTGCATTTTTTCTGCTGCGTAAAAATCTACCGACTTCGTCGAGGATCGAACTCAAGCTCTTGCGAATGAGAGCTCACCGTCTTACCGCTAGGCCACTCGATCGGCGAGCAACTGTGACCTAATAAACATCAAATCGCAAGAGTGTGTGCCTGAAATTTGAAATTCAATTCATGCGCAAAGAGGATGCGCATGAACGGAATTCTAAAGATTTCCCTCAATTTCTTCAGGATTTTGTTATTAAACCCCACATCATGGGAACATGGGACCACCAGGGAAGTATACCCTTTCCAACAAAAAAAATGTTATCAAAATCGGCCTATTCAATAAAAAGTTATGCGTGGTCATACATTAAAAAAAATATATACCCGGTTGACCAGAGAACCTCCTCCGTTTTTTCGTCGGTTAAAAAGGAACGAGCTCGTTTGAGTGCACTGCAAAAAAAGAACTGTTGTTTTTACAGTATAATACTGGCAGCCGAGGTTCCAATTTAAAACTGTAATACGCACAGTAATAAACTGTAAAACTAGCAATTTTATAGATTCTTACTGTAAAGTTAGCCATTTTACAGTTTATTACCGTAAAATTTAGCTGTGTTACACTGTACAAACAACAGTATTCAGCTGGCAGCAGAGGTTCCAAGTTAAAACTGTAAAATGCACAGTAATAAACTGTAAAATTAAAAATCTTACAGTTGAGTACTGTAAGGTTAGCAATTTTAGTTTATAAGTGCAAAATTAGCAATTTTGCAGTTTCTTAGTGCAAAATTAGCAATTTTTACAGTTTATTACCATGAAATTAGCTATATTATAATGTAAAAACAACATTCATTTTTTACAGTATACAATCATATCATATGATTTTTAAAATAAAAAATTTGATTTTCATCCGAAATTCAGTTATTTTTTAGTCAGCATACAAATACAGAGTCGCCCAAATATTTTTTTAATTATTTTTTCTCCGAACTGAAAATATTTTCGAAAACCAGTTTCGAAGGAAACATATCCCATTTTAAGGAAACGTACGTTTCCGATGTTCGAAACTTTTAACAAAGGACTAAATTTCGCAGTTCCATTTTTCAGAGATAACAAAACGGATTACAAGTTTATTCAACGCTGACATAGTGTGGACATTTTTAAATTACTTTTCCATGTGATAACATTGTTAAGTTTTCTTAAATGGTGAAATACAATGGAATCTATTTTTGCAAAAAGGATGCAGGATGTTTTAATATTTGAAAGTTTTGCAGTGAAAACATTCGTTTTGTAATAACAATGCTGTAGTTTAATTCATTTTAGCATAATACATATCTTTCTCAAGTTTAAGATGTTAAAAACGAATTGAATGTGGGAGAAATTAAAAAAAAATGAAGGAATTACTAGTTCAAATAATAAGAGGTGCAGTTTTTCTGTTGAATGTTGGTAGTTTTACAATCCAGGAGTTAGTATTTATTCAGTACAGTTCAAGACCATGATCAATTTCACATTATTTTTAGTAAAATATAAGAAAAATAATGTGAGGAAAAAAGCCGTTTCCATTTTTTTTAAAGATATATAGTGAAAACATAACTGTTCAATAATTTTGGCTGATTTTTCTCAATGCATGTTTTTTATTTTTTCTTCAAACAATTCTTGTTGAGTATGACCCTGTTTATGCATCCTCCGGCTTCACCCCGGGCTGGAGCAGGAGGCGGATAAATGGGGGATTTAAGACGAGTTGACAAAAAGACCCGTTTTTGGAAAGTCGCGGATTCTTCTTTACGTTCCCATCATTCAATGCGCTAACGTTCCCATCATTCCATACGGTAAGTTTTTTCGTGCACATGATTAAATAAAAATATGAAAACAATTCCAACAAACGCGAAAGAATTAAATCGCACGCTGATCGCCGATCAACAAGTGTAAAGTAAACACACGAGGGGAGATAAGCGACCATGCAATGCATTGTGGTTAAAATCGGGCAATAATTCCTCTATGTTGAAGGAGAAAATTTCCTACCCCATTGAAGCCAGCTTAAAGCCGGGTTGGAAGCAGAAAACGGCCTTATTCCACGAAGCCGAGTTAACCCTTAGTTTGGCACATATCAAAAAATTAAAAAATTTGACAATTTTTTTTTATTTTAGTTTTTGGGGTAAAATGCATAAATATTATATAGTTAAAAAAATTTTCATGGAAAAAAATGAAAAGAAAATCGGTTTTATAAATTGTGTATCCTGTAGGATACACTGCCAAAGTAGCAAATAAGAATACATAAAAACCGTTTTATAAAATTTAATCAAGTATTTATTTACAATACAACTATATCTATCTATAAATTATTATACAAATCAAAATACAAAAGAAATTAAAAAAAAAAGAGAGAACATACCTGTAATCGACATGACGCCATGTTGTTTTGGTAGAACACACTGTAACACTTATAAACTTAATACTGAACGCGTTGCTTTGTAAATAGCCACAGTAAAGACAGATGTTGAAAAAGAAGGTTCGAATAATGCTATAGGTTAAAAGCCAGCCCCCTAGAGGGCACCTAATTCAAATTAAAAAATGTAGAAAGTGATGTATCCTGTAGGATACATTGCCAAACTAAGGGTTAACTCCGGGTTGAATCCTGCTGCATAAAAGGGGCCTATGTTGCTATATCTCAAGGAATAAGTAATTGCGACATGAAATATACTTCCTATGTTCAAACTTTAAAGTGACTTTCCTTTCTTGAACCCCTGTGAGCAGTGGTACCATGACTAATTCCAACGTCACACTATTCATGGAAGTAATACACTGTAAAAATGCATGTTGTTTTTATAGTATAATACAGTTAATTTCATAGTAAATAACTATAAAAATTGCTAATTTTACTGTATAAAACTGTAAAATATCTACTTTTACAGTACTGAACTGTAAAATAGCTAATTTTATAATTATAAACTGCAAAATTGCTAAGTTAACCGTTGATTACCCTGCATTTTACAGTTTTAAACAGTAACCTCTACTGCCAGTATTATACTGTTGTTTTTACAGTATAATACAGCTAAATTTTGCGGCAATAAACTGCAAAATTTCACACTTTAGAGTATGAAACTATAAAATTTCTAGATCTACAGTTTATTACTGTGCCTTTTACAGTTTAAAATTGGAGCCACGGCTGCCAGTATTATTATTATATACTGTAAAAACAACAGTTCATTTTTTGCAGTGTATTTACCAGAGCTGAAGAGATTGGACTTCAATCTGTTGGTCAGTGGATCGTATTTTTTTTTAATCATCTGTCACCCAAAGAAAGATTGGATAGAGGCATTTCCCAATACGTCACCTCTGGATTCACTGTTTAGGAGTTACAAACTCCCTTGACGAGTCTTACTGTTTAACATTTAGGAGCCGGGCGGTACACATGCTGTACCGTATTTTTTTTTTTTTGGGGACGGGGTTGAGATTTTCACTCGAACCCTTTGGAGCCGGAGATTTTTTCAAGGTTTCATACGTCTGGTACAACAGTTTATACCTTCTCTTTTCAATGGAAAAGAAATCTGTGGTTCAACTGTCGTACTACCTGGGTCGAAAGAAAAATTTCTAAAAAACAACCCGGTTCCATAATGGTTAACCCTTTATCCCCTAAATTAATCTCAAAATAAATTTTTTTCATTTTTCGGTATATTTAGCTGAAAATACATTAAACAACATATATACCAAGTAAAAAAAATATGGAAATCAGTTGGGTCTAGGGCCCCCTACGCCAAAGGGCCCATAAAAAACTGTTTCCGAACGCAAGTACTATCTGCTGGCCTCCTAACGAAGTCAAGAAGGGGTACTTAAAAAAAGCTTCAGCATGATTCCAGCCATTTAGGATTCATAATACTAAATTACTATAAGCGGTACTTCTGTAGTCCCGTCGGGGTATAAAGGGTTAAATATTGAACTAGGTGTTTAACAAGGTCTTCTAATTGTTTTTATTTATTTTTATTTATTTATATATTTATTTATTTTTGAAGAAGCTTTCTCCTTGGTATTGCTCATTACATTTGTCAAAAGAGCAACAGTCAAAAGAGTATTTTGCGACAACAAAAAAATGTTGGCGATAAAAGACTCTGGGTAGAATCTCAGGTAGCACAAAAAACGTTTAAACGTTTTATGAACGTTTTTAATCCGTTGTTACAACGTTAATAACTATTTTACAACCTTTAAAAAACGAAGTGTGCTACTTGGGATGTTATTAATTCTTTGTGAGCAGAAAAATGGCATTATGATTGCAAGAAGTTTCTATTTTTTCTGTCTACAATGGAAATAAATTTTAGTGATTATAAATATCTATTGATTAATTGGTGAGAAAGAACAATGGCAGCCACATAATGTAGTATTCTTATAGGAATATTCTTATACTGCGAAAAACTAACTGTTGTTTTTACAGTGTAGTACTGGCAGCCGAGGTTTCAATTTAAAACAAAACAGCAGAGTAATAAACTGTGAAATTAGTAATTTTACAGTTTCTCTGGGCCCTGCTCCACATCAGCGTAAAACGCGACCGAAACCGAAGGCAGAAAGCGAAAATCCGGGTACTTTTCATAGGAACACTATTGAATCCATTTTACGTTTCTGCTTTACGTCAATGTGGAGCAGGGCCCTTAGTGTAAAGTTAAAAATCTTACACTTTATTTCCGTAAAATGTACTTGTATTTTACTATAAAAACAACAGTATAATACTTGCAGCAGAAATTCCAGTTAAAAACTAAAATGCACGGTACTAAACTGTTAACTCAGCAATTTTAGTTTAGTACTGTAAAAGTAGCAATTTTACAGATCATTACTGTTAAATTAACAAGTTTTACATTTTATTAATATAAAACTCGCTGTATTATACTGTAAAAACAACATTCATTTTTTAGTGTAGCTATGTATTTTCTTTGGATAAAACAAACAATAATGGTGATTTTTTTCCCTTTGGTGATGGGGGGAGGGGAGCGAAAGGAAAGATGCCTGTAAACTAAAACCTTTTTCTCTTTTTCCTCAAGATATATTTTGATTTTAACCCACTGCTCTAAAGAAAGCAAACATGGAACTTTAAGTAATTCACATTTTTCTGCATTTTTCATGAAATATTTTCTGAAAATTATTTTTCATATTTCCTTACATATTACTTTCAGACAGGACCCTATTGCTGTCATTACATTATTTATTTTTGCTTTCCAACAAAGCAATGCTTGTATACATGGAACAGTTTTTATAATGATTGATTTTAAGCAATCTTCTCAAAGATTCCCCCCCCCAAAAAAAAAAAGTTTATGAATAAGTTAATTTTATGTTCTTTCAAGAGACATCAAGTTTAAATAAATGCAACTTCTCAGTGATTTGAAGTATTTGAAAAGAAATTGAAAAATATTTCAAAGTTTCCAAATTTTTGTACTGAGACAGGAGGGAAAGAAATAAACTGAGATTAAAAGAAGAGTTCTATTTTGAACATTAATAGTGCACAATCAACTCATAGTTATCTACTTATATATAACTTTAATATAAACTCAAAACCTATGAAATGTTTAATTATAAGTTAGAGAAATTATTGAGAATTACTTTAAGTGTATTTGTATGTAAATTAAAACTGATCCGTTCATTTTTTTCCAAGTTATGAAACCAACAAGGAAATTCACTAACACAATAAAAGCAGTTGGAAATTTCCAAAACAGCGAAATAGAGATAGAAGAATTTTTTTGAAGGAATTTTCATCTCTTGCACATTTTTTTTGTTTTCGCTGGCGCGTAATAATACAAAATATATTGCTTTTGGATTTTCAGATAAAGGTGAAAGAGGAAGCAAATTCTTTGAAGAAATAGGAAACGTTTTTGCCAGTTTTAGTCCATATTGTGACGGGAAATCAAAGGTTAGTGCAGAAAACTAGAAGGAATAGTTGTGATAAAGTTGAAGTTTAGATATCATGCTGCAAAGATTCTGAAAGATACGCGGGCTATGGAACAATTTTGCAGGCGTTATTATTCCTTAAACTTAATGCTGTGAAAAAAGTAAATATTTTTTTAAGTGATGCCTCTACAATTTTTCTCTACCGTAGATTTACTATTGCAAAGTAACTCCTTTCTACCACTTTCATTTGCCATGAAGAGCATTATAAGCAAAGAATAAAAGAGCGCCAAAAAAAAAAAACCGCTGATGAATAAGTTAATTTCGTGTTCTTTTAAAGAGATAACAAGAAACAATATAAATGCAACTCTATTTTTTCTCTACAGCAGATTTATTAATGCGAAGTAACTCTTTTCTACTATTTTCATTTGCCATGCAGATCATCATAAACATTTATTTATTCATTCATTGCACTTTTTTTTTCCAGAAGCCATCAGCTTCAACACATATGAGGACTGCTTAATATGCGCTTTGCCTCCTTACAGGACAGATTTACGTCACATAGAGGATGAAATATCCATGGGCAAGGCGGGATTCGAACCCGCGACCACTTGCTCACGAGGAGAGGACTCTACCTCTAGGCCCACGTGGCTCCCATTCATTGCACTTGTTTTGCTATTTTTCAATGCCTACAATTAGTTCACATCTATATATATGTCATGTCTAAACAACACATATTACAGATTGATGGACTTGGAAAAATCTGCAGTAGGAAATGAAGCTAAAAATAGAATATATATATAATTTTTCTACAAAGACCTTAATAAAACTTAAAATTTCCTTTTACATTACTCGTTGACGTGCAGTTTAGCTGTTGTTATTTGCTCCGCATATCCTGTACTCTAAAGCAAATTAAAACAACGAAGATTTTCATTCATCCTATGTTCTGGAAAGAATTTTGATTTAACTTTAACGGGTATTTTACAAAAATTAAATTCATAATTACATTGTTTACATGGTTTTTTAATGATTTTAGCTTAACCCATTAATGCCTAGCGTCCCTTTTTAGAGACGGTCCAAAAAATCTACTGCAGAGAAAACGTCTGAGTTTCCCAAAAATGAACATTTCAACCAAATAATAGTGTTCAATTAGTACCTCGGTATTGTTTCAATTCGTTATTAACAGATTGCAGCACATAACCATTGTAAAGTGTGTCCTGTAGCAGCTTTAATATTATCTTTATCAAAAATTACATCGTGCACAATCTCAAGAAAAAAAGCTAAGTTTTAAAAGTTATTCCCAGCTTCCCAGTTTTTGTTAATTGCTGATTTTATTTCTTCTTATAAAATGTTTTTTTCAGATATTATATCGTAGGCAGAAAATTTTTTTAGTCAAAATAGTATGTACCTGCTAGGGTCTGTCGTAACTTTTAAGGGTCGATTTTTCTTTCCTTAATAAAAAAAAATATATTTTTTACATGATACTTTTTTTAATTATTTCTCCTGTCTAAGTCGTGTCTGCACTTTTTATCGATATTGAATTACGGTCACCGGGTAGTTCTTTATCACATATTGCACCTAAATGTAATGTTTCGAGGTCATTCCTCAATGAGATATTTAAAAAAAAATCAAAATGTTACTGCATTGTGTTGTTGTTGTTCTGAAACTACTCGGATACCGGAGCCCGAGTAAACATATCTACCCGATTTAAGGCGAAAGAAAAACGGTTTCCGTTTTAACGAGCACCATTTTAGGTGGAAGTCTGATTTAGCTCCAAGCGCTCTGTTCTTTAGATCCAGAAAAAGGGCCGAGCGAACCCCTGGCCCCACTGGAGTAACCCCCCCCCCCCCGGGAGGTATCGCTTCACTTGGAGGACTTTGCGATCACGACCCTCAGTTTACGTTACCCAGCCACCATTAACTAAGACGGTGGATCTTTGATCTACTGGAATCGAACCCGGGACCCTCCGGTTACGTGTCCGAAGTCTTACCGATCGTGCTACCATAGCCGCTAATGTTAATGCATTGTTGTAGGATTTTCTAATGCTGACAACGGTACTTTCAGCTGTTACTATGTGTTTACTCTCACAGAACCATTCTTCGAATCTTTACATAAACACATACACACACGCACCTGTGGTGGTGGTGGTGGTGTGTGTGTGTGTGTGTGTGTGTGTGTGTGTGTGTGTGTGTGTGTGTGTGTGTGTGTGTGTGTGTGTGTGTGTGTGTGTGTGTGTGTGTGTGTGTGTGTGTGTGTGTAAAAGAGAGAAAGAATATACTATTTGACTTTACCGCAGAGAAATGCTGTTACTTTATCTGAAGTTTTCAAAACTGATCATAAAAATAACTTTTACGATACACTGGCGAATCTTGAATAAATTGATAAACTCTTAAAACTTGACTGCTCAAACTGTTGAGTTTTTTATTTGTTCGTGAAAAGTCGACTGAAAAACAACTTCGGGTAAAAAGCTTTATAACTATGATAAACATAGTACGTTTCAGAACTTTATTATCTTTATCTCTGTTGAGGGTAAAAGATATATATTTTTTTGTTTAAACTGTAAGCCAATATGAAAATAATTGGGTGTATGCTTTTTCTAAATAAAAAAAGACAAAACCTTATGTGCTGCAATATTCTAAGATTGATAAATGTTACGCTAACTAAGTCAGGAATTCAAGTGAAACACCATTGCAATCGTTTCGTGGTGATCGCAAATTGCAATCGCTACTGGAAGTCGAATTACATTAGAATCGCATCTCGTAGCGATTGCAACGTATCCAAATTTGGGAATTTGCGATTGCATTGGTGAGTTGCGATCGTCCTTGTTTCACTTGAATTCCTGCCTAATTTATTATATATTTTAAATAAAACTAGCTGTCGTGGTAGTCACGAAACTTTCTTCTATATCTATCTTATGAATTCTGATTACAAAATAAAATACGTACTCGCCCGAATAGTTGGAGACAGCTCCAATTTTCCAGTTATCGTAATATGCAAATGCAGAATCAATGAGCGAAATTGGAAATCATTGCAAAAGCCTTTTTTAGATTATTTGCAAACATTTCATTTGTTAGTAAAAAGAAATTGGCAACAATTAAAAATTTCAAATCATTGAAAGTTTACAGATGTTTTGATAATTAAATAGCGTGAAAACGATTTTTTAATGAATTAATTTTTCGCATTGTTGACAAAGCGCAAAAATCACCCCACCCTCCACTTGGGGCGATTGGCGCCCAAATTTAATCGATGCTTGCTTCCACATTGGGTTAGTGTTATTCCAAATTTCATTCAAATCGCAGCAATATTACCCAAGATACAGTAGGTGCAATCACGAAATAAGCACTTTTGATTGCTCCACCCCCCTTTGAGATATTTACACAAATTGAATCAGCACCAGTACTCAATAGGGTCTACCTAAGGACCAATTTTCGTTTGATTCCGCCGGTTACTTCCTGAGGTACAGCAACCACTCCCGTGCAGAACACGTGCGATTGCTCCACCCCCCCCCCTTCGAGATATTGACACACAAATTAAATTAGCACCTGTACTCAGTAGGGCCTACCAATGGACCTATTTTCGTTTGATTCCGCCGGTTACTTACTGAGATATAGCAATCACTCACGCGCAGAACACGTGCGATTGCTTCACCCCCCTTGGAGGAATTTGTTAAAAAAAGTCAGGTGCACCAGTTCACATGGTGGTACATATGTGCAAAAATTTTTGTTCGATTTCATGCAGTAGTTTTTGCTCTAGCGTGGCCACAAAAACTGGTCACACAGATACAGACTCACAGACAGACATTTTCCAAAAATGATCGAAATGGACTCAGCGTACCTCAAAACGTGCAAATCCGTCAAAATTCGACATTCGAAAATTTTCACGAATCCAATACTTTCTTCTATATATCAGACATAGAAGAAAGTAAAAAGCAAGAAATTGCATAAAATGTATTATATGTATAATAAATACAATACGCTTGTAAACACTATTGCTTTTCTCTGTTTATCATTAATGATATTTTTTTTAAAGAAAGCATTCAGGAAAATAAAATTTTGAGTACATTATTTTTGTAAGTATAAAAATGACAAAACATTATATGCTGTAGTATTCCAAGATTGATAATTACTACGTACAAGATAAATATAAAAAAAATTAACTAAAAAAAAGCACAAAAGTAGTTAGTTTTGTTTTTTTTTTTTTTTTCAAATGAAAACAAAATCTACTGGCAAATGTTTTCACGGTATATACTAATTAGGTTTTTTTAATGAGTTATGAAGATGATAAATCATTATAATTACTGGAAAACAAAAGTCAAGAAAAATTTATTCTTGCCTTGAATTCAATGAAAAATGCCATCTGTTTGGAAAAATAAAGTGAAAGATTTTGCTATAGAAGATGATTCTATGATTTCTTACAGGATGCATCTAATGTGTGTTGTTTTCTAAAAAAAATATCTTTCTTTTTTTTTTCTGTGTTAGGTAAACATGTTAGAGAACTTTATGCATCTTTTGTTCAATATCCCAGATTTTGACATAATATTAATTAGAGCTAAAAAATATTTATGCAAAAAGCGGCAATTATGAATTTTTTAAATCCATACCTAAAACTTTTTTAAACCATACTTTCTCATCTTCTTTACACGAAAGCGTATTTAGAATAGGTAAAAATAATAAAAAAAAAACAAACTAAGGCAATAAAGTCCATAATCAAGTGACTACCCAATGCTTATATTTTGTACCCGCAATAAAATCAGCACATGTATCAGCTTGACTAAAAAATGAATGTTACCTTCTCTGATGAAAATTATAAAAATGTGGATGGCTTAGATGGATTTTAATTCTATTAGCGTGACTTGAGAAAAGATCGGATGAACATATGCTGTGCTGCTTTTACCATTAAAATCTGGTTCATTTGGGACAGTTTCCGAAAAGGCCCAAACACAATTCTTTGTTTCTTTGGCGCATTCCGATTCAGTTGTTCATTTACTTATGTTGTCACGCGCTGTTTTTGTCGCAGGTTGTGTTTTGTAGGATTAAGGGGTTAACGGAACTAGAGTCTTCGAGATGTGCACTAAGTGCTCCCCTGAGCATATTTTATCATGTCTGGGGCTTTCCAAATTGGATCTCTTCCAAAACCCCTTGATGGTTCTTGACTTTCTACGGGTGAACAGACTCATGGACCTGATCTAGCTCTGCTGGTCTCGGGGATCAGAACAAACAAACAAACAAGGATTAAGGGGTGAATCGCCAGTTCTTGCCGTTTTCTCAATTCCTTCATCCTTAAGAAATGTAATTTTTGCTCCACAAAGTAAAAAAATATTGTACTACCATACTAGGACGAGTTAAAAGACGAAAATGCATCAAAGTGGGTTCATTTTCAAATTTCGGCTTCCAAACTTTCTCATCTTCTTTACACGAAAGCTACAGAGATTTATGGATTTTGATTATTAATTGAGCAATATCTGTACTTTACAGTCAAAGAAAAAAATCCCGCCTTCCTTCCACCTATCATATTTCAATAGATATTTGCATAAAATCTGACTTGTGTCTATACTTTTGCTTTTTGTCTTTTCCGTATTTTGCTTCGGTTATATTTTTAAAAAGTTCAGACACGTATTTCTGACCATATTATCTATATGCCGTAGAAATTTGAAATTATTTCGCTGAACAGTTTTCTTTTTAGCCTACTTTCCCGTTAAAAATAAAAGAAAGACGAAAAAAGTATTAAAAGTAGCTTAATGCATCTAAAAAATATCGCCAAGTCCAAAAAATATCGCCAAGTTAAAAAAATAAAAAGGTAAAATGAATATCGAAAAATTAAAAATTTGAAAGTAGGGTATTGAGATGGGGAATTTGTGCGTCGGTCGGTCGGTCGGTCTGTCGGTCGGTCTGTCTGTCCCCCCTAATAACTTTTGAATGAACATTCCGATTTGGACAAACTTTTTTTTGTTGGAAAGATCTCGGCGAGTACAGCTCATTCTCATATTTGATTTTTTGATTTGAACAATTTTTGGTTCAACTTTGAGCCGTTCAAAAAACCGGTCCCGCACTACTAACTTTTTAATGAACAGTCCGATTTGAACAAACTTTTTTTTGTTGGAAAGAACTTTTCAAGGGTACTTCCTTCCCGTATTTACATTTCCGATTTGAACAATTTTTCGTTCAACATTGAACCGCTCAATCAAGCTGTCACCCCTAATAACTTTTGAATGAACATTCCGATTTAAACAAACTTTTTTTTGTTTGAAGCATCTCGGTAAGGATACTTTATTACCGTATTTAAAATTTCGATTTGAACACTTTTGGTTCAACATTGAACCGTTTAAGCAACCTTTCTCCACCTAATAAATTTTGAGTGAACAGTCCGAATGGAATAAATTTTTTTTTGTTCGGAAGATCTCAGCGAGTGCAGCTCATTCCCATATTTGATTTTTCGATTTGGACAATTTTTGGTTCAACTTTGAACCGTTCAAAAAACCGGTCCCGCGATGCTAACTTTTGGGTGAACAATCCGATTTGAACAAACTTTTTTTTGTTCGAAAGATCTTTTCAAGGATACTTCATTCCCGTATCTACATTTTCGATTTGAACAATTTTTCGTTCAACATTGAACCGCTCAATCAAGCTGTCACCCCTAATAACTTTTGAGTGAACCGCCCGAATGGAATAAACTTTTTTTTGTTTGAAAGATCTCGGAGAGGCTTTCCCATACATTCCCATATTTCGCTTTTTGATTTGAACCATTTTTCGTTCAATATTGAACCGTTCAGAAAAAAATTAACATTAAGCGTCTACGGGGAATTTAAGTTGAATGTTGATCCTGAACTTAAAGTCGGATTTCCTTCAAACTAACTTTGTAAGAAAATGGTTTTGATAAATAATGTTTGTAACGTACTTTTCTGAGTAATCTTCTGTGAGGACTCTGATTCCGACTCCGACTCCGCAAACATGGCGGAAATGCAGGCTCAGAAAAAAAATTACTGACTGTGCAGACGATTTTTTGTTTATTTATTCATTTGTTTTATTTTATTTATTATTATTATCATTATTTTTGTCAGACGATGTTTTTTTTATAACAAAAATTTTTCATTCACGAGAACATTTTATTCTTGATTTATATTTAACAACTGGCAACAGATTAAAAGTGAAATTCGAGACATTTTATTAACGGACGAGTTTTTTTTTTCTTTTTTTTTCTTTCTTTGATAAAATGTGTTTTGATGCTCTTTGTACTTTTAATTATTTATTTTATTATTATTATTATTTTTTTTTTTTTTTGAAAACGATGGAGGATTTTTTCTACAGAGGAACTGTAACAGTTACACTCTTTAAAAGATGCGATAAAACTTTATTTATTCGTTAATTGCTTTTTACGTGTCTATTTCATCTGATGAAAGGGGTATATTTGCTTTTCGAAATCATCTCTAAGTGCTAAAATGGTACGTTTGACATAATTTTAAGTCTCAAATAATAAAGAGAATAATGATCAGATGCGAGAATGCCGATGTCGATGTACGGGAAAGTAGGCTCGTTTAGTTCTTGACAGAACTTCTTGTTATTCATATATTTGTATTTTGTCTAAACTTTTGCATCGCACTGTGTATGCTATTTTGTAAATAATAACAGTTAAGCCTTTTCCATTTAGACAAGCAGCTCGAAATATTGAATACTCCAAAACGCTATCATCGTCAGATTTCAGAAGCTCTATTTCACATTATCAAAACTGCAAATAGCTATAAATTTATCCTAAGCATCTTATGAACTGTTTGACGACATTTCTGACATCTCTAAAAATACAACTGCAGGAAATATTTACAGCCCATTTGTTTTGCCGAAAAAATACCTTGCATTAAGGTCGAATTCCAATTCTGTTTACGGGGATGCACATATTACTCATAAATTATTCTGCTCATTCTCTGTCGAGTCAAAAGAACTTCCTTTCCCATGCCTCGCCGCTATAAAAGTTCCTTCCGTATGTTATCGGATATTAGTTTTCTCTTTTTAAATTTTCTGTTTCTGTGTCACGTACGCTTTCGTTTGACGCGAATATTAGGGAGGTATAGTTCTGTTTCCAGGTTTCTGCTCAAATATCAAAATTATTTTAAACGATGCGAAAAAAATGAGTATGGTAAAGATATGTTTTTGACATCTATAACATGGCATTTTCAATATTTTGCAAAAATATTTCAATAAGAGAAAAAATACATGCGATACACTGCCAGGTGTTGTCCATCTTATGAGCTTATCAGTCTGAAATAGGGAGTATCTGCACTAGGTCCCAAACCCTAGCAGCATAATCTCATCGGCCGATAATCGGCCATTCATCGAAACCCGATGAAATTCTCATCGGCCGATTATCGGATTCGATGAGTTCTCATCGGGAATTGCTCCAATATGTCTTATCGGCCAAACAGAATCCGAGCAGCAAAATGCGATGAGTTTTGCTCGAAATACGATGGGATTTGGAGCAATTTACGAGCAGTGCAGTCTCGTGCCGATGAATTTGGGATCAGTTTTGGATGCTCGGCTTATTTTCATCGGGACAGTTAATCGGAAGGATATCGCTTTCCGATGAAAAGTAGCTCATCAAAAACCGTGCTCGGATACTGATCGGAACGATGTCATCGTGCGTTACGGGATAAGTTTACGAGGAGTTCGATGATCGGCCGAGCGAAATCCAATGAGTTGATGATACTTGGGAATACTCTTATAGAAGCTAAGAGTACAAAAAAAAAAAAAAAATGGCAGCTAATCTAAAATTAAAACACCAGCGATAAATTGCTGCAACGGTAGTGTACAGCTTGTTAATTTCTGGCAGGGTATTTCATATGAGCGGTGTATTGCATGCACTTCTGCCGTAGCCCTGGTTTAACGGCAGTAACTTACAGCTATATGCTCAAGAGAAAAATGCTTAAAAACGTAACGAAAATGTAACATGATGACAAAAATAAGTAACCATTATATTCTTTCAACTATTAGTTTATTGCATAAAATTGTTACCAAAAAACATCATTTATAATTTTCAATATTTCTGCTCAAAAATACGAGTTTGAGCTGACTTCAACATAAACTAATAAGATAAAAATAAAATTATTTTCAAACTACTACTGTTATTGAGGTAGTTTTTAACGTAATTATAGAGCTATTAAATAAGTGGAAATAAGGTATATGTGCGTGTGTGTGTAGGCCGTAAAACTATAGATAAAAACAATATCATGGTATTGAGTGTTTAAAAACATATTGAAAATGTTCTACTTGATATTTGTGAGCCTCTAAACTAAGGGTATAGTGAAGTAGCTGCAAAGCAGTGAAAAGTTTAAAGAAGTACACTGCATAAAAGGAACTGTTGTTTTTACAGTATAATACTGGCAGCCGAGGTTAAAATTTAAACTGTAGAATGCACAGTAATAAACTGCAAAATTAGCAATTTTACAGTTTCTTACTGTGAAGTCATCAATTTTACAGTTTATTGCCGTAAAATTAACTGTACCGTAAAATGGGGTGAATCGGAACACTTTGCAGCTTACATTGCAAAAAAAAAAAAAAGTTAAAAGATTTTTTTTTCAAGTCGATTTTTTATGTAAAAACTTCGGTCTTGTTTTGCTTTTGATATTCCTAGTAAAGACAAAGCATTTTAGACAGTTATTATTTATATTTATAGGAATTTAGGGGTGTTCCGAATCACCCCACTGATAGGGGTCAACTTGAACAGATGTTAAAATTTTTATTGTTTTCAATTTATCTTGTAATAAGTCTCACAAACATGAGTAATATTGATGGGAAAGAATAAGAACATATAGTCACTCTCAAATAAAAGTTTAATTTTAATACCAGTCAACGTTTATAATTTGTCAAAATTCAAAATAATTTTGAACTTATGAAAAATGAAAAGTAATTTTAAGAAGTGCTTTTGAATTAAAACGCAAAGATTTGACATAAACTGAAGTCACTCATGTCATCCACAAACATGTACTTGTCCTTAAAATTATTAGTTGTGGCTTGGCTTAAGTTTTTTCATAACATATTCTGAGATGAACGTTGCCTTTTCTGTAGTTTCTTGAAATCTCTGTGTTTTGGGGATTGTACTGTAAGATTTTCCCACTTATTCATCACTGTCTCTCTGCTAGAATTTTGACACGTAAAGTCTGTATGACTTTCCCCCATGCACTTTAAGTAAAAAGAAGTCTCCCGGAGCAAAAATCTTTTTAAATCTGCAACTTTCTGTCATTCTAAGATCAAGTTGTTCACGAGAAGAGATAAACAGTAATAAATCCTTGTCCTTGTCTTGATTAGAAGAATTGGGGTTAGAATCTTGATTTTTCAAAAAGGGTCCTTTAAATAGGTTTGAATTGGAAAAACGCCGGCCACCTTGTCTAGTGGTCAGAGTAGTCTGCCATGGATGATGTGGCCCGGGTTCGAGTCCCGGCTTGGGCATGGATGTGCTCTCTCTCTCTCTCTCCTGTCCTTGTCCTTTCTTTGTATGAATGTGTTGTTGTGAAAGGTTGCTTACCCTATAAACGGGTACCTATGGCATGCGTGTACTGTGGAAGTCGGACTTCACACCAAATAACGGTACAGTTGGAAAAGTGAAGCAGCGCACCCCAAATTGCCAGCCTGGCTGGCACACGACAAAAAAAAAGAAAAAAAAATGGAAAAACAGAACAAAGTGTTGCGTATCACCCCGCAAGATTTTTCCGGGCATTTTTCAGAATTCTTCATTTTTAAGACACACTTTTAAAAAAATGTAAATTCTAATGTGGTATTCTGTTGTTCAAACACATGCATAATTGAAACATATAATTCTTAGGTTTAAAACATAAGAAGGTTTGTACTTACATATGAAGTTTTGCAGTCTATGAAAACGTGATGTTTTCTAGCATTGCACGTGCAGTCCTTCTTATAAGCCAGAAGCGTTTCCAGATTGACAAAAGTAATTTTTTCCTACTTCCTATGATCTTACCTTTCTAAAAAAAATAATGGCCGAAAATACCCAATAGTATATTTATGAAGACTTCCTTTGTACGTTCGGGACGATTTGTTCCGATTGACCCAGCTGTTCCCATACACCCCATTTTATGGTAATATACTGCAAAGAAAACAGGATAATACTGGCAGCAGAGGTTCCAGTTAAAATGTACTGTAATAAACTGTAAGGTTAGCAAGTTTAGTTTATTACTGTAAAATTAGCAATATTACAGTTTAGTTTTTTAAAAGTAGCAATATTTCAGTTTATTACTGTAAAATTAGCAATTCTTACAGTTTATTAATACAATATTAACTACATTATACTGTGAAAACAACATTCATTATGTCAGTGTATAGACATACTGATTAAATAACTATAAAACTGAAAGTGTTTTGTGGTAGAAATGGAGAAATTCAAGGATTACTTATTATTACACCGTCGCCAGAAAATAGACAATGGGGAATATTTGCGATATAATGCAGTTGACGGCGCGGGCGTGGGGAAAGAAGTCGCTGCGGGAAAATGAAAATGCAATGAAGTGAAGAAATAGGAGAGGGAAATCGCATTTCTTTTCTTGAGGCAGAGGGCAATGCTATTACTACAATATTTACCTAAATTTATATCCCCGGGACTTTTGCCATTTTCATTTTATTCCGGAATACGATTTTCTTAGTGGATTCCGTTTTCTCAATCAACATATTTTCTTGCATAATTTTCACAGTTTGGTATAATATTATGAAGTATTTTGAGGCTTTTATATTTCGTTTTTCTATAACGAACACCAACGTTATAAGTTTTGTTTTTCACTTTTTGACATAAGGACAAAAACAGGAGCTGTGAATCTCATGAAATATGAATATACAGTAGTTCTTTATTATAAGCATACGAAATTTTATTTTTACTTCAGTTTTAATTGTGAATGCAACTTCAGTAAATATAAATAATAAGAGAAGGCTCTTAACTAAATATCTACGATGCGATTCGAATAAAGCATATATGCTTTAAAAGATTTTCAAAAAACGCTACATGATATTTTTTTACATGAGGATCAATAAAATGAGACTTACAATTTGGCACTGAAAAATAAGTGAAAAATTTGAGGGAAATATCAAAAGTAAAATTATTGCTTTTGATGAATTAAAAAAAAAATACAGCAAACTCTCACTTATACGCCGGCCCAAGGGACCAACAGAAAAAGGCACATAAGGGAGAGAGACGTATAAGTGAACAAGTCTATTTAAAGGACTGAAACGCAACATAGTTTCTAATGAGAGAATGAATAAGAATGTTTCTATAGAAAAGGGACATATTGCTACGGGTTGGCAATTACTGTAACGTAACTACAATGATAAAAGAAAACAAAAATAATATCATACGTAATTGCAAACAAAACGATGCCTGATAGATAATTGTTCCTTTCCAAACTCTAGTTCATGGGGAAAAATGCCTTCCGTGAGCAATAAAGGCGAAAGATTAAAGAGGAAAGTGAAGAAAAATGCTTATTTTTTAAAAACAATTAATTAAATCTTTTACATTCTAGGGAAAATTCGGCGCATAAGTGAAATATTTACCTTTAGAGCGACGCATAAACGAATGATACCATCATTATTTTGCTTTGGAATGTGCTGGGACCATTTAAAAACGTTGTACAAGTGAAAAAGGCGCATAAATGAGTGTTCACTGTACTTTGGAATATCCTCCTAAATAAGTGTTCTTACTCTAAATATTCATACATATGAGCTTTTCATCCCTCTAGTATTAAAGAATGATGAATGTTGCTCCCTTTCACTTCAAAATAATAATAATAATAATAATAATAATAATAATATTAATAATAATAATAATAATAATAATAATAATAATAATAATAATAATAATAATAATAATAATAATAATAATAATAATAATAATAATAATAATAATAGCTTTGAAACTGTCGAAAACTGCATAACATTGAAGGGTACTATCTCCAAAACAGGGGTTATGGCGGAGCGCGGTGGTCATTTTTGATCCCGGGGAGTCATTTTAAATAAGATTCAGCAGAAATTGTGAAAGAAACACTTTGAAAGTTTTTATTTGTTTAGTTATCTATTTTATTTATTTTTTTCCCTTGAAGC
The DNA here is from genome assembly GCA_038373865.1 of Uloborus plumipes. Classification (NCBI taxonomy): domain Eukaryota; kingdom Metazoa; phylum Arthropoda; class Arachnida; order Araneae; family Uloboridae; genus Uloborus; species Uloborus plumipes. The sequence continues at coordinate 3,289 of JAXGGA010009248.1, read as the reverse complement.
GAAGTATAATCCTAAATTTCAAATGAATACATCTAACTTAAACAACACAAATACGCTCAAGCACCCCCTCCCCCGCAACAAATACTAAATTATACAATGAAGCAAATGTGTCAGCATTTGATTAAAATTCAAGGGCTTGCTGCAAAATGGAGGTAGCTCCAATTTCAAAATTTTCAGAAAGTTTGCATTAGAAGTAAAAATATTTACTTATTTCTTTTAATGGTTTGATAATTTCCCTTGTATGAGTATCAGTACAGTTATACATGAGGAGTCATAAAAAAATAAAATAAATATTATATAAAAATTTGATTGTATTTTCCAAGCTTTAATGCAAACCAATTGCAATTTGAAGCAACCTCCTTTTTTGCAGCAAGCCTTTCAATTTTTAAAATAGTTTGTTTGTTTGTTTCAAATGGGGCTGCGTTTAGCTTCATGCCATTTGCATTCCCCAAAGCGGCATCCACTCTTTCATGCGGCACCACCATCGGTGGGATACCATTGCCACAAGTATTTTTTGACGCCCAGTTTCCCCATTAAATGGAGGCACCTGGGCTCTATGTGATGCGAAACTTTTTTTTTAAATAGTTTATCATGCTTATTTTACTCCACGTTTGTTTTTAGAAGTAAAATACTAAATAAATAAATTAATTTTGTATTTTATCTGAAGTGCAGATTTTTTGGTTAAAGTATTATTGTAGATAATAAAACAAAATACTCAAAACACAGTAATATATTTAATTTTTTATTTTATTTAGAGAACTAGGTGGGTGCCTCCTTGCCCTCCTTAAGCGATAAAAACTTCAATTGAAATCTAGATCGCAAAAACTAAAAGTTGGTTAACCATCTTCTCGAAAATTATAAATGCCTTTTAATAAGAGCAGAACAGTTTGGCAGTTAATTTGTAATCAAAAACAGAAATGAAACGCGTTTTACTAGTCAAAGTGAAGCAATTTCAAAAATTTGCTGATGTAGTATCAAATTAATTGTGGGAAAATTTAAGAAGAGAAAGCTACGTAATCGTTTATCAAACCAGCTACAAAAAGATTTAAAAATGAATCGAAAGTGCTTAAATTGTTTGAAGTAGCATGGAAATAGATCGCTTGAACTTCCGAAGTACACTCAAGAATAAATTGCTTTACTAAATTAAAAGTTCTTGGAAATTTAACCTTTAAAACAATAAGCCACAAAAGTACTCTTTAATGCAGTGAATGGCTTGTTCAATTAATTGGATCAGAGGGGGCAAAAAGTTCATTCAAATTCAAAGACGAGTGAAAACTTGAATACGGATACCTAGATAAACCCATTATAAATCTAATCATGGTCAGAAGGTATTTAAGTGTTTGCTATTAGTATAAAATGCTTTGCAATGAATACATAAATTAAATAGAACATATTAAAAACTTGTATTGTAAATTATATTACACTTCTGCTTAAGTCCTTAAGATTGAAAATGTAATACGTCTAGCTGGTTAGATCAATCATGCGCACAGGTAAAATTTACATAAATAAATTTAGTAGCTAAAGATAAACTTAATGCTATGCTTTGTTTTTTATGCACATAGTAAATAAAATGTGTTTATGTGTGGTGTGTTTTTGGAGGAAAACGGTTAGTTATAGAATGGGGTGTACATAAGGGTGTATCACGATTTTTTTTCTTTTTTCAAAAAAATATTTTGAAATTGAAAAATATTTAGATATGCCGGGATTACCTTGAAGTTTCAAATTTTTTACTGAAAAAAGATCATTAATTTAAAAACTGTATAAATTATGAGTAAAGCAAAAACAATAGTTTAAGTGCAAAAATGGACTGATTAAGGAGTTATCTATCAATAAAAAATGCATTGCAGCTAAAATTTAAGTTTTAGGTTTCCAGAAATAGTTATGAAAAACCTCACATTTTCTCTAGTCAGTCATATTTTTAGAATATTTACCCATCCTGCAGAATACTTTTTATTGTTGTATTCATAATACAAACATTTAAGTACAGCTCTTTGAAATAGTGAGATTAGTCCATTTTTCCACTCGAATAATTATTTTGCTTTCTTTTCTACTGAAAAATCTTGAAACTTCAAAATAATCACGGCATACCTAAATATTTTTCAAGTTCTAAATATTTTTTTGGGTTAAGTTATCACTATGGGATATTAAAAGTGATCACTATGTGAATATAGTGACAACTTTTTATCAACTTGAAATTTTGAAGTTCCAAAAAAAAAATCGTGATACACCCTAGTGTACATATAAGAAATACTGGCGGTGCAACAGTAATAAGGTCAAAAAGTACCGCTTGGTGAATAAATAACGGTAAGAAAACATTTCTGTACATTCATCGCAAAAAAAGGTGTAAGGTTACCATTGTTAATATACGCGCGTTCTGGAGTAAGCTGTTTCAATTTTAAGAAAACTCTAATCGTTGGAGGAAAGTTTCACGCTGCCGGTGTAAAGTTCCACCAAGTTTTAAAATAACTGGGGAATTATTAAAACACAACTAAATTAAGACACATCCAAGATGTGCCTTAGCGGCCGGTGTGGTAAAATGCACTTGCTTTGAGGGCTGTTAGCAATAGAAGAAGACCGCCTATATTGGAGCCCCTAAGAACAAGAGGCCCGAGTAGTTAAATGTGAAGTACAAAAGTACAAAATGGGCTATCATGAGCTAAATTTAACCAAGAATCGACTGACATACTAAATTTTTCTATGAATATAAAAATATTTTTGTTTTATAACTATCATTTAAAAAACTGCAAAAGTCCAATTTAGGAATGTATACGCCTATATTGAACCACACGCTTTTTAAATTGGACCATAACAGGAAATAATAGAATAACTTACATTAGGAACTAGATAGTCTTTCTACGGGATTTGCAATAGAATTTCTTTTGCGTTGGCCTCACTTTGGGGCAGTGTTGATAAACCTACTGTTGTTTCGCGGTTTGGGGTCCGATCCTATTATGTTCAATTAAAAACACCAATTCATTTGTGTAATGTTAAATGGTAGCGAAAAGCATGAATTTGACAAACAATAAATACACGAATAACACAGGCCAACGATGAAAAAACTTTTTTAATGAAAATACCTTATTCTTATGTTGTTTAGGTTGCTGAATCCAAATATGATGCTTAAAAAGTTGTATCACCCACCATTTATTCACATTTTATAGTTACATTCATGAAATAAAGAAACATTTTTAGAATTTAACAGCTTTTTCATAGTTAAGATAACATGAAAAAATAGGTCTAATGAACAAAGATGGTGTTGGCAGCACTGCTGAAACACATGCTACAACAT